>JARKHS020018063.1:0-117090 GCA_030143305.2 Amblyomma americanum | reverse complement strand
GTACTGATTGTCATTGTGGGGTTTAACTGGGCAGCAAACGTGCGTTATGTCGGTGCGGTTGTAGACCAGAACTTTGCTGCGCTCCCCGCATGACGGAGCAAAGAAGGGCTCGTACCCGGAAAGCCTGATTGCTTGGGATAAGGTTAGGTTCACAGATGACTAATATCGGGAAGTGGTTGTTGAAAACATATTGCCGAAAACTTGCGATTCGTGACTTAAGGCTTCTTGCGTTCCACTGGAAGACCGCAGCGCCCCTGACTTCCTCACGAAACGTGGGAAGCTGGCCAGCCATTATGTTTTAAAGATCTTGTAGTGCTAGAACCAGAGAGTCCGGCACCAGTAAGGCGCTTCGGGTGGTTGACGATTGCAGGGCCTGTATCAGAGGGCGAATGGCGTTGACCACCATCCTGAGGATCACGGGGGCTTGGCGATCTTGCTCTGGGAGCCCTTCTCTAACGACAGGTGAGCTCGGCGATGGGAGCTTGCGCTGAGGAGGCTCAGCAGGACGTAACGGCGGAAGCGCTGGCGGGAAAGCATAGCTTTCCCTTTAGAGCCAGTACAATAACTCTATGGTATGCAAGAATACCGGCGGCGCGGTGCATTGTGGGTGAGCGGTCATTTTGAAGCCCTCCTTAGCGGACTCCCGACACAATCACCGTAGCTTCTTCGGCAGCATGCTGCGCTGCCGAACGAATGAACGGGATAACCGCTCTTGAGTGACGCACTACAAGTAGCTTAATGGGAATGGCTTCGTTCCCTGAAGATTACGCAGCGGCGCCACCTGAATGCGGTAGACGACGATATGAGGAAAAATAAAAAAACAATCGGGATGGGCCCTTTCACGCTGCGGGCAAGCGACTGTGTCCAGGAAATACTGGTATCCATGTTTGTAGCCATGCGTGATGCTTCGGACGTCTAGGAATTCTTGGTGTTGAGAACTCGCAAGCAACAGAAGTCGCGGAGGCACTGGAGGGCTACAACTTTGAAACGATCGGCTAGCGGCACAGCCGTCATGAATCATGATAACAGGTAAGGCGGCTTCTTTTGCACCTTGCTATGTGCCCACTGAGTGTTTTATTAGCAGGTAAACCGTTCGCAAAGCCTGAACAAGACTCCGCTAAAAGTGTGGGTGTTTGCCAAGAGTGATGGCGGCATAATCGCTGCGCATGGTACCTGTACTGCAGGGAACGTCGAAACCTGTTCCCATGTTTCAAGAGCGTTCATCCGTGACTTCAAATGCTTACGAAGGGTGAAGCTTGTCCTGAACACATATAATGCGTGGATTTCCGAAGCATCCACGCATGGAGAGCCACAGCGGTGACTGAGTGGTTATGGCGCTGGGCTGTTGGCCCGAAAGACGCGGGTTCGATCCCGGCTGCGGCGGTAGAATTTCGATGGAGGCGAAATTCTAGAGGCCCGTGTACTGTGCGATGTCAGTGCACGTTAAAAAACCCCAGGTGGTCGAAATTCCCGGAGCCCTTCACTACGGCGTCTCTCATAGCCTGGGTCGCTTTGGGACGTTAAACCCCCATAAACCATAAACCAAACCGCATCCACGCATGGCCACAAGCCTATTTCCTGGCGCGGTCTCATGCCCGCAGCATGAAAGGGCCCATCCCGATTGCTTTTGATTTCTCCTCATGTCGTCGTCTACCGCATTCAGGTGGCGTCGCTGCGGAATCTTTAGAGAACGAAGCATTTAATACCATTTGCAAACAGCTATAGGCTATTTGTATCGTGTGCCGCTCAAGAGCAGTTATCAGGTTCATTCGTGCAGCAGCGCAACATGCTGTCGTAGAGGCTGCGGCGACTCCTAAAGTGTACTACATGATGGCCGCTCACCCACAATGCACCGCACCGCCGGTTTTCCTTCATACTTCCAATTGCTTGCGAAGCTGGGGGCGACGCCGCTGCTCGGAATGCATGAACAGCGCGATTTGCTTAAACGGTAAGAAAGCCTGTGTGGTTCGATGGGAGTTGTGCGCCGTTAGGAAGCATGTTTGCAAGACTGGTGCCGCAAGGTAGAATATCATTCGAAGCGTCGTGCGGCGCGCACCACGGACACCGGTATTTCTCCCCACGAGCCCGTCGTCTTCCTGCCGACGGGCGGACGGCGGCATCAGCCATCTTGACCTGCTTTCCTCCTTCGCTTCTCGCGCCAGCAAATGACGCCCGCTCGCTTACAATATATTAAATCTCACAATACATGTAAAAAATTTCGTTCCAAAACTCTTTCTCCTTGTAAAATGATTTTGTCCAAAATTGTTGGGTATAAAATTCAGGTAATTTCCTTAAGTCCAAAATGGTTGCAAAAATAATTCCTACAGGCAACCTTTAAAACTTCCCTGTGGGCGCTAAAAACATTCCCTCAGCAACCCGTGCCGGTTCCTTAAACGAACTAATAAATATTCCCCTTACGCCGCGCAAAAGCCTCCCTGGACGGGCATAAATTATATATGCCCTTTTTAAGTAATAGAGTGAATTACCAAAGGGTAATGCTTTAGAGGAAAAACGATTTTTTGCCCACCTGGATACCTTTTCGGTAGGTTTTTTTTTGGTGTGTACTTCTAGTCTCAAAGAAGAGAATCCGTGCTTGACTGCTACTGGATGAGGATCAAGATTTGCTTTGCGGGTACTAAGTGAACCTTAGCATAAAACGGTTGGAGAGCTGCTGCAGAGTGCGGTGATGATGTTCCAGGTGCCAGCCAGGTCTCTGCATTTGCAACGGTTTTACCATAAGGCAGTAAGGCAACCGGCAGGACGGCGACTTGCTCCTCTTAATTCACGCTGGCACCGCTAGTAATGACTGGCGTTATACCTTTGTTCGAAACTTCGGGGAAGTTTCAGCACCTGTAAAATGTTGTCCAAGAATCCTGTCCGCACGTCTAGCGCAGGGCAAAACAAGAATCTTTCCTTCGTAGTGATCTGCGGTCACCCATTCTTCTAGGCGATGTCAAGCAAAGAATATTTAAAATGCATATAACCAAGCTACTGCAGTGCTAAGATCGACCAAAGAGTGATTGGTCATGTGATCACTGAACAAAAAGCTTCATCCGAAAAATTCCGGGTCTGTGCTTTCTCGGACACCCTGCTACGGTGCCCACTACGATGCCCACATGGCGACATGTGCTTTTAGGTTTTATGCTTTCGAAGCAAGACAGCAAAGTTAAGCAGAGTCAGTGTGGCTGGCAATCTCTATACTGAACGACGAGGGCGAGTTAAACAAGCCGCAGATAGATACGAAGACGCTCGTCCTTGCTGCCAGCTTCTTAGGTTTCAGCGGGGCAGAGAGATAGACGAGTCGGAGGGGGCCGAATACTTTCCACGGACCTTCCATCCCCGGTGACCCAGTACTGGCCCCTTCCGAGCAGCATAAAGCTCGCCTCCCATGCTGTTTGCGGTGTCTAGCCTTCTGGTTCTACACGGCGTGCAGTCCTCGACGAAAGGACCAACCTACAGGCTCGTTGTCCCTGCTTCCATCGCCCTCGACTTTTCAGCAGTGGTGGCCGTCTTCAGGTTCGTACGCCTCCGAAGTACCGCGCTTTAGCTAAGAATTACTAAATAAAAAGAGCAAAGATTTTAAAAGGCACTGAGATACCTAAGCTTTGAGTTGCAGTTTGTTGACACTGGGGAGGAAGCTTCAGCTGTAGGTTTCGGACGACAGGCAGAAGTATTAACGCATATGTGGCGCGTCAGCAGGATTCGCGGGGGGTTCGCGTCCTTCACATGGGCGATTGTGACAGCCCGGCATACGAGAGCAGACGTGCTAAGCAATGACGCCTAGTTCAAGCGTTCTTTCTGTCTTCAAGCCATGACACGCAAGCCGGAACTGTACCCGAGTTTTGTGCCAGGCGTTTGGGACAGAGAGTACGATCTGCACTGCCAATAAAGTCAACCTTCTTGTATTGCCAGCCATTATTTTACCACTGGCACTAAAGTAATTTCCATTAAGTACCGCCAGGCGGTGACGCAATTCGGGTACAGAAGAATGCTCAGGAGATGCAACGTAGAGAGACCATTACGTAGAGAAAATCGTGCCGCATAAAAACAAGCCTCCAGTGAAATGAGTACCATTTATCCAGTTATTGAAAAATCCTGTTTATATTAACATGCATAAGAGCATGGCTCATGTGAATGATATTGATTGCCCCCTATGAGGAGTTACCCGAGCATTACGGAGCATAACAGCGTTATGAATTAAATACGATGCCGAATTCACCACGACGAAGAAAATGTCATTAACTTATGACAACTTATTAATTTATTACGTCTCACCCTCATGGTGCGTGCCTACGTAGCGCATAGCAGCCAACCGCGGTGCTCCAACGCGAATTACAATTGAACAGTAACCGTTTTCGTTAAAAACTGCGACATATAGTGACCTTAATTCCTCCATCAGTTGATTCATTGAATGGAAACAAAATGGTAAATAATACTGAAAATTATTCCGTCACAGTTCTTGCGTTTTTTCATGAAAGGCAAAATAAGAGTACAAGTTGGGCAAGATAGTAAATGGACGTTCCCACCCCTGCTGCAGTGTAAAACCATGAAATCTGCCATCTGGCTGGCGTGGCTCTTGGCCCTCTGCGTCGCCCAAGAGGAGCACAAGGTGACCGATGCCAACAACCAGTTCGGCTTTCGCCTCCTCCACAAGATCCCGGTCTCGTCCGAGGTGAACCTGTTCTTCTCGCCGTACAGCGTGTCCACAGCAATGGCCATGGCGTACGTTGGCTCCAGGGGCGAGACGCAGCACGATCTGCATCAGGCTCTCTCCTACTCGACCGCGGGCCTGACACCTGACCACGTTCCCAGTGCTCACGCCCAACACACGCACCTTCTGCGTGCACCATCAAACTCTACCGTCCGCGTCGCCAACGCAGCGGTCGTTCAAAATGAGTACTCTGTGCTAAGAGAGTACCTGGATCTACTGAGTCAGTCCTTCGGGGCCGAAGTCAACAGAGCTGGCTTAAACGACGAACTGTCCCTGAACAGCATCAACGATTGGGTGAAGAACAAGACGGAAGGAAAAATCGAGAAGTTACTCAGCCAACCTCTCCCACCAAACTCTAAGCTCGTTCTTCTCAACGCTATCTACTTCAAGGGGTTGTGGAGCACGCCCTTTGAGCCGGCGGCAACGTCAAAGGCACCGTTCTTCAATGCGGGAGCACACAGTGTAGAAGTGGACACGATGCATGCACAGCTCCAGGCGGGTTACGCTGAAGACGAAGAAACGAACAGTGACGTTGTCGACATTCCTTACGCCGGGCTCGACTACAGCATGACTATTGTGCTGCCCAAGCAGAGGACCGGTGCCGAAGCACTCAGACGGAGTCTAACGTGGCCAGTCTTCCAGCGCCTACTGTCCAAGCTGAGCAATACGGTCGTAGACGTGGCGCTGCCAAAGTGAGTAGCCTTTTCTTGTCCGAACCTCGGTCATTTTTCTTTTTTTTTTAGCGAACAGCAGTGGTGTCTATGAATTGTACTTTATGGTACTATCTTGAAGCATTCGTACAAAGGCAAATGGCTCTGAACAGAAACTTTTTATTTTCGAAATCTACTGTAACGTCGTCCGCTTGTCAATGCGGTGAAGTGCCCGCACGTTTCTATCACCTCAAGAGCAGCCAAAAACGGCCGTTGATCATGAGACGTAGGCCGGTCATTGTTGCTCCGACAACCCGAACAGTTCCTTTTCCTTGGGGAAAGAACACAGCGTAAGTAATCGTGACAGATGAAGAACAGACGCACACAAGCGCTAAATGTCAACAGAATGCATTTACCTTAAGACCCGCGTTTTGTTCTCCTATCGAGAAAAGTCTGAAAATTTGTGTGTGTATATTTGAAACCTCCTATTTCACGAAAATGACACCAATAGGTAAAACACTTCAGGAATTCACGCCAAACGCACACTTCCACGCTCACGAAATTGCAGCCCTATACTTCAATACAACATAATTATGCCCAATTAAATATTTTCTTTATCATTCGAACCTATTTCTGAAACGAAAACTGAACTTCAGTGTCCTCTAGTAAAGTATTCTACCATCTGTACGAACAAAACCTTACAGCGCCAGGCAGCACTTCCTGCGTGCTCCATCTTTATTTCTTTTTTGAAAAACGATTCTGTTCTCTATGCCGCCATCAATGCATTCGTGAAAACGCTTCTAGACATTTTGAAAAAGTTTGCAAAGTCGCGCGCGCAGTCGTAGCCATGCCGCGAAGGGTTATTGAGAGATCACGCAAATGCAAGTTTGCCGCAAGGAAGGTTAAGCTGCCTGTTAGCTTTGTTGACACAAGTGAGAGAAAGCGAGGCGCAATCGAGACATCGCCGTAATTTCCTACGTTCGCCACGTACCTCACAAGTTGAAGCGTGTCGCTCTCGGGATTGGGTTTCATGTTAATTTTTCTGTCCCGTACAAGCGAGACCATTTCTGCAGAAAGGGGAACTCTTCATGGCGTCGTACGTTGGTGTGCCGCAAGAGGCATGAAACGCGTATTGTTGCCTGTCGCACACATGTTGTTTACCAAGTGCAGTTTTCCTGCATAGCTTCTTATGTTGGTCGAACGGGCTGATGCATCATTGATCGCCACAGAGAACATTCTTCGTCCTTAGATGCCGCTGCCCCACAGCCACAACCTAGCATTTCATTATAAAACCTGACAGGGGTGTTTTCCATCGTTTGAACGCAGCGGCATCTTCAGGAATTACTCTGATTTAAAGATAAGAGAAATATTTGAAGCCTGTGCTATAGCACGCAAAGGGGCATCATGCACCAGCAAACCTCAGTGACCCTGTCCCGCCATCATGTGGCTTATCTTAACCCTTCGACTTTTTTACTATTGTATTTACATTTTGGCTGGACGCCTGCTTATCAGGTGCCCACCCGTTGTAAGAGCGAAGAGATGCCGCGATAATGACACAAACGGCATTATGGGGGCGCAACAGGCGTTAAGTACTGAGAGGTATTTGGAAAGGAATAAAGCTTCAAGACTTACTTTTGGGAATTCTGTTTTGTGCCTAAAGGCAGAAGTTCAGTCGCGACTAATAATAAATAAGAGAGCTGTGGGAAGGTTAAAACTGGGTGTCCATAGCAAAACCACATAAGAGGCAGTTAGGAGGACATGATCTGGACATCGATCGAAGCAGAAGTAAGAACCAGATCCATCTATACATCTATCATCCATCCATCCGTCCATCCATTCGCCCATCCATCCATGCGTCCGTTCACCGATGCATCCACCCATGCACTTTTTGTTTATATTTTGGCTGGACAGCTACTTATCAGGTGCCCACCCATCGTAAAGTGTATGACCAACGACATCATTATCACCATCACGATGAGCCTTTGTGCTTTTTTGCTTTTAGGTGATGTTTCCCTCTCTTTTCTTCTTCTTCCCCATAAACCTTCACATGCACTTATGCGCTCGCACAATAACTCAGTTGCCAGTCATCGCTCGTGTGCGCCTGCTCTTCTTCCATCCCGTTTATTTTTAATTTTTTAATTGGTTTTTGTGGAAAGGAAATGGCGCAGTATCTGTCTCATATATCGTTGGACACCTGAACCGCGCCGTAAGGGAAGGGATAAAGGAGGGAGTGAAAGAAGAAAGGAGGAGAGAGCTGCCGTAGTGGAGGGCTCCAGATTAATTTCGACCACCTGGGGATCTTTAACGTGCACTGACATCGCAGAGCACACGGGCGCCTTACCGTTTTTCCTCCATAAAAACGCAGGCCGGGTGGGTCGAACCCGGGAACTCCGGATCAGTAGCCAAGCGCCCTAACCACTGAGCCACCGCGGCGGGTCATCCAGTTTATTTGCGTCGTGTTCTCTCACAATGCTTGGTCACCAACTCGCTCAGCGGCGTACTTTAGGTTCCATTACGAGCGCTTTCTTTATCCGCCCAGGTTCAAGCTCGAAGGCGAATACCTGCTTAAGGCCCCTCTGTCGGAGCTGGGAGCCTCGAAGGCCTTCGACGAGGAGCACGCCGACTTCTCCGGGATCACCGGCAACCGGGACCTGGTCATCTACGACGTCGTGCACAAGGCCGTGGTGGAGGTGAATGAGGAAGGCAGCGAAGCAGCTGGCGCCACCGGCGTAATCTTCTACACGAAGAGCGCGATTGTGGGAGTGCCGTTCGTTGTCAACCACCCGTTCTTGTTCTTCATCCGCAACAGGCAGACGGGAGACGTGCTATTCGCTGGTCAAGTAAACCACTTTTAGGGCTAACGGACTACACGAGGCTTAATTTTGTGCTCTGCCGCCCTCAACAGGCGGAAGACAGAAACACACCCGGTGCCTAAGTAAAATGGACTGAATAAAACAGTGGAGGAAGGAAGCTCATTTGATCGCATAGCGTTTACTTTAAAAGTGTGCACTAACGTAGGCATGTCATTCTGGCTTTTGTGCATCACTGGGACAAGAAATAAGGCATTCAGAAAACCGTCCATGGCTGTTGCTGTCGCTGGACTCCAAGTTTGATTCTCTTAACAAAAACGCCTTACCCTTGCGATTGCTTTTCGACTCAGGGTGCTGTATGACGTGTAAGTTTTCTTGTCTGTTCTTTGACTTTGACCTGGACTGCGCATGTAACACTATTAGGTATATTGTATGCACTAAATAAAAAATTGTTCTGTTAATATCGCCTGGTCCTTTCTTCTTCTGCGTGTTCGTCTCGCGGTGCTACAACATCAAGGAAGCGAGGAAAAGCTTTCCGACTGCCTGCACCACTATATTTTTGGTTGCAGATGAACGATAGAGCCTCTCTCCATACCCTGGTAATTTGTGAGCGTTTACAGGAATCAGTGAGATCTATAGGAGGAATGGACGGCATTTAGATCTTAGTTCTCAGCGGAACAGCGTCGCAAGCTCCCACTCAAGACTGCGGATGAGAGAACAATCAAAACTCGTTCTAGCCTGTAAAGACACGCCCATGGTTGTTCCTAAGCAGATGAAAGCAACGGAGAGGGTTGAGTATAGGAAGTGATCTAGTAGGTACTCTATATTTCATTATTTTCGCACACGCCACTGAACCTCACCTGCCTACAATATTTATGTGGTATATACAAAAACCACCTTATCGTTTCTTTGTCCAGGACTTTAAAGCATGAAATAATTATAGCTTCCATTCTCGACCAACTAAGGCGGATATTGTTTGGAAACCGCGACAAATCTGCTGCAGGTGTTAAGCGATGCGCCACTGCCCTGTGATGGTAGGTGCTGCCACCAGTGGGGCTTGTGGGACACGGGTCGCTCTTCCCGGGCAACCTCTCGCAACCAATCGTCAGTTTTAGCTGCCACCTGCCACGGGAGGCAGTTCGCTCATAATCCGCTGGGCAGGTCGTGATGACTCCACAAGATCACGTGACCTAGGTGGCCCACCTAGGCTGCTTCTCTGGGAATTTTTCGCTCACAGCGCCGACGCCCGATTTTCTCCGGAAAGGGAGGCTTAACGCTACGGCGCATCGCGTTAAAATTTGAAGAGTAATTGGTCCTTGAGGTACGACGAGAGGTCAGCGTTAGCTGGTTCGCAAAATTAAGCCAAAGATGACACTTCTTGTGGCGCAAGAGCTTATTTGACAAAAAATCACCATGGCAGAAGGTACTTTTGGTCTTGTGAAGGCATAGTATAAAATGTGGGGTGGGGTGAGGGATAGGAGAAGCGGTTGATACAGATGTAATAACGATTGGTCACAGGGAATGAAATATTAGTTGATTATCGGGAAAGCAAAGGTATAGTAACTGTCTCACTCGCAGTGGATGGATCAGCCACGCCGTGGAGGTTGGAAGTAAGGTAGCGAAGGAATGAAGAGAGACAGAGACGCCCATTAGCGGAAGGCTCTGGAATAATTTCGACCAATGGCGGTTCTTTAAAATGCACTCACACGACCGTCCTTTGCTCAGCTGAGCGCTGGAACGCGAAATCAAATCTTGGCCGGTTCGGGATTTGATTCTCCGTTCTCGGGCTCAGCATCCGAATGTCGTAACCAGCGAACAACCACGGAGGGTGGTACAGATGGAAGAGCGTGCCGCATTCACACAATATATTGTTATGGGGAAATACTATTTACATTTATTTACAAGTGTTGGAGGTTAGAATAAAGAGTTCCTAGCAGGGAGCACCAACACGAACAGGGAGCCACATTAACCTCCTTTTCTCCGTTCGTCCTTTTTCGCGAGAGGTCACTTCGGCTTCCACTGCCACTTCGTCGTAACAATATTATAAAGGGGGGACAGTTAAGGACAGGCAAGGGGCCTGAAATAAGAAACTAGTAAGCAAAACCTCTATACAGGCAGTCGCAAACCAGCACTTCTTGAAGCCTTCGTTGTCATGAAAAAAAGCGGAACGATATAATCTTGACTGGCGAGCACTTTTCCATATTTCCCGACAAAAGACAAAGCTCCACCGAAGCCTTTCGCGTTTATTTGCTTTATTTGTAACTGTCAGCTCTGAAATCGTCGCTTCGCATTAACAGAGTTTAAACAAATAACGCAAAAATGTTCAAGGCGGTGAACAAATGAAAAGAACTGCTCTTTTTTCTTTCAAATGCATCTCAAATTGTCACGCTTCTCAAGTGCCAATAATAACAAGCTATTGAGGATTGCGGAGCAAATTTACGCCCATGTTTGCACATTTTGGGGAGTAGGCTGCGAAGGTCAAATGCACACAAGAAATGACCGTGCGCTTCACAATAGAACAAGTACTAACATGGTTACATTCAGGATCTTCAACACTTGCACTGAACCCTGATAAACGCCGTACCAATTAAAATTTTGGCGCCGTGGATACTTTCGTAAAAGCACTAAACAAAGCCGTTGACAGTGTCACAAAAGAGTGAGAAGTTGCCTTAAAATGTGTGCACGATCTAGAATCAGGTGGCTAAGAGCTGCTCAGTCGTCCTAGAACGAACAAGATTGGCTCTCAGTGCATCCATGCTCCCTTACAGCGTTCGCCAGCTGCTGTGTAGAGAAGTCGCGCTGACAAATGAAAACAGGTTTCATAGCAGGCACTGAGGAGGCTTTCATAAGTATGCTGCCAGAGGACACTGGAGACTGAGCAACTCGGAGTCAATAAGGGGCCGCCTAAAGAAAACTGAAGCTGCTCTATCACTGCCCTCCTGTTGCTTCACATGGTAGGACGTCAGAGACAATCACTACCCTGAAAGATAAAGTTTCACCGAAAGAAACGGAAGCAGTGAGCACGGGAAACGCTTCAAAACAGCTTTCGCAATGCGCACGTGGAGAAAATGTAACAGAAAGGCGACTTGACGAGAAAGTCTAACATGTCTTAAGAGCGATCATTCCGATTGACATTTCAACCATGAACAATATTTTGCTCGCATACAGTCGACTCTGTACCGCATCAAGACATAGTGACATCATTGTACCCGAACGCTCTGAACGCTTTTGAGTGGTCAGGAAGGTTCAGAGTTGAACCGTATAGGAATTGCGTATTCCACGCCATGACCTTTAAAAAAGAAGGTATGGCACACTCTAGTTGACGTGGCTTACAAAAATGGGACTCGGTTGCTTTGCTCTATAAAAGGCGCAAAAAAAAAAATAGCGCAGGACAGAACTCTCATGAAAATTTTCGTTTCTTTTTCTGCACTTTTCTCTGCAAATAAAAACTGCACTGTGCAACAGTACTGCACTGTTTACGCAGCATTATTGAACTCTCTTACCACTCGAAGCACGCAATCTGTTTCCAGGATTGCCTTTACAATGTGGGCAGCTGGAAGGAAGGTTGCTTGTAATGCAGTATTCAAGGCTAGTGCACTCTACTCGCTGTGGCTGTTTCTGTCTCTGTGTTGTCTATCTATCTTCATGGCTGTTCTGTCTTTACGAGCGGTAAAATAAAGCACCAGGGGATTTTGGCTGTTGTGGTTTCTACGCAAGGAAAGAGGATTTTCATCGCGGCTTATACCCTTGAGAAACAGAAAGAATTTCTGAAACGACGGGTCACACAACCTGTAAAGCCCCAAAATAGACGCACGAAAGGAATGCGGCTTCCTATGTGTGCCGGACATGAAAAGCTTTCTGGAGCGTTCTATCCCGCACACGCTGCCACAGTTGCATGTGTTGCATAAATAATGTCCCTACTTAACATGCCCTAAGCACCAGCGCGCCCTAAGGAGCGGTTGAAACAGGCGTGTGCTATTTAAGTTGAGCCCCATGGCCCCGAGGGCACATGGGTCACGCACACCCACGTCCTCACTAGGTCAGGTGCGTCACAAACCATCAGCCGCAGACAGAATGCGATAATACGAGGAAGTCGTGGTCAACAACGCTTGATATCGCCAAAGGCCGCTAAGCTCATGGCGACGGGTGCTTTCAAGCATTTGAAACTTGAAGTCATCTTCCATGCAGTGATTTTTTGACGGCCGTTTAAGATTCATACATTTCGCTCTCCACGTTTCACTGACGTCATTCTGTCCGTAGCGGTTACCAGTTTACCAGTCTTTCCTTTCCTTTCCTCATAATCTGACCTGACCAAACTGAAACAAACCTAACCTAAGCACGGGCTCGAAACAAGGCAGTCTCTATGTCTGGCGATCTCGTTTCTCAACGCTTAAAATTGGACAAACAAGATAGTGTTGCTCCAGAAAGGCGAGTTAAAAACAACCCATGGCGATAATGCTGGACCCTTCTGCTCAGCCGCCTTCTTCGGTTACAGTGGCGCGGAGATACAAGTCGTCGGGGTCGTCTTCCCTATGGACCTCCCATCCTACGCGGCCCATTACTGGCCTTTTCTGTTGAGTATAAAGCTCTTCTAGCGCGCTGTTTGCAACCACTACTCTGCTGGTTCTGAAAAGCGTAACGCAACCATCAGTCTCCAGGATCACTGCGAGCGCTGCCATTTTTCTCTGACTCTGGAGAGTTGGACGACTTCAGGTGCGTACCCTTCAAAGCGGTGCGATATGCCTTAAACTTGCTAAAGAAAAACCTATATGAAAATTTCACCCATACTTGTGAACCAGTCTACTGACGAGAGCAGAGATAGCTCGATTTGATATCATGCTACGAAATTACTGCGCATGCCTAAGTTGAGTATAACATTCAGTTAGAGCCACTTCTGCAAGGCCAACGGCAAGGTGAATCGTGACTGAATCTTCACGCATGCGACGACGGCCTCCGTAATTTGTTGCTCGTAATGCAAGTACCCTGCCTGCTTCGTACGACGCTGCCTCTGGGCTTCGGCACGTTAGCACACACTTGCAAGTTTCTCTCCCAGTGAGCGAACATACCTCGCCGAAGGCATCCCGACTCCTTTCGACTAAAGCCCCTCCATGACTTTTTTTCCGACCAGTTTAAAAAAGCGGTAGCGTCATGGAGGGGCTTTACTTTCGACATGAGCAGCTAATTTTGTCAGATTTGGCCGCGCTACTGCGCCTTTAGTTTACTGTAATCACGGCACGCCGTTCCGTTTTTGTCTCGATGGCCACACCCATGTGCATGCGTGCGACGTTGGCCGCACCGCTGTACCGTCTTCTGACGATGGCAATCGATTTCACTGGTCCCATTGGAATCTCTATGACTGGCTCTCGCCTATGACAAATTGTGACAGCGTTGTGCGTGTGTGTGTGTTATGCCTTTTTCCCCTTCTCTCTTCCTCCTTTTAGTCTCCTCATCCCTCTTCCCCAGTGCAGGGTAGCCAACCGGAACCCCTTTCTGGTTAACATCCCTGCCTTTCCCTCCTCCTCTTTATCTATCTACCTATCTCTCGCCTATGAGATTACGGAGGTGTCCGAGTGCCTATACGCTGTCCCACTGTTTTGTTGCCGCTGAATAGGAAGCTGAAGTTGACACAAGTAGAACCACCACCGGAGCACTGAAAGAATCTGGGACGTAAGAATTGCTCGCGGTTGCCTTGACCGCGAAATTTCGACAATATGGACAGACCGGCGGCCGACAGAAAACGTTCCGGACAGCCAAATGCCGTCCTAACTTAGCGGGAACATACTGAATGCGGCTGTGATATGTTGAGCCTAGAGTATGCTGTGCTTAGTAGTGATTTTTTTGTTTCAGTTGATTTACGATCCCTCGTGTCTCAGATAAGATAATTTTTTTAATGTCATATAGCGAGCGCAGTAAATACAATTCGAGAAAAAGTGAGCGGGGTACCATGCCTTCCACCATTTTTGTGCAGACAGATTTTGTGAATGAAATTTTTGTCGTCAGTTGAAGGTTAATATGCATCTTTAATACAGAAATTGATTCCATGATTCTTCGGGCGCTTGCTTGAAAAGTGTTTCATTTTGTTGTTGCTAATTTCGACAATTAATACACCTTGTAAACAATGTTGCACATCGTTACAAAAAAAGAACCCCTAGTATTTCGCGCTGAAAAACTAAGCACTTATCTTTCTGGAGGCCCAAATAAAATATTTAGGTGTGAAAACATTTATTTTCAAAGTAATCTGCGTTATATATGCTTAGAAAAAGGCCTACAGGAAACAAATAAGGTTGAATTACATGCACTAATGCATATGATACTTTGCCGTGACTTCTCTTTACTCTTCGCACCAACGCGGCTGATAGTGGTCAAGTACTGTTATGCCTGCGAGCATGGCACATAACTAGCGGGTATTTCCCCTCTTTTCGGTCTCGTTTTTTTTGTTAAGTGACAAACTAAGTAGAACTGCCAGTTGGCATAAATTTTAAAATATTAGTTGCTTACATGCGCTTGTTAGCGACTGCCAAAAACCCGGAATGGTTACCTTGTGCTGCTAAGCAGGAAAGACAAATGCAAAACATAGTACCGCTACTTTCATGCTGCATACAGATTTAAAACGTGAATTAAAAGCAGCATTGCTTACCTTTCTTGTGTCCGCCTTCTTTTCACTTTTCCTGCAGTGACCAACCATGAGGTTCGTCATCTGCCTCGCATGGACCTTGACGTTGTGCGTCGCCCAAGAGGAGGACAAGGTGACCTATGCCAACAACCAGCTGGGCTTTCGGCTCCTTCACAAGATCCCGGTCTCGTCCGAGGAGAACCTCTTCTTCTCGCCGTACAGTGTGTTCACAGCAATGGCAATGGCATACACTGGCGCCAGAGGCGAGACGCAGCGGGATCTGCACGAGACTCTGGGTTACACGTCCGCAGGCCTGACGTCCGACCATGTACCCAGGGCCCACGCACAACACACACATCTTCTGCGAGCACCTTCGAACTCTACCATCCGGGTCGCCAATGCAGCGGTTGTTAAAGATGGATACTCCGTGCTAAGCGAGTACCTTGAGTTGCTGAGGGGCTGCTTTGAGGCCGAAATAAATACCGCTGCCTTGAGTGATCAACAGTCCTTGAACGCTATCAACGACTGGGTGAAGAACAAGACGGAGGGAAAAATTGAGAAATTGCTCAACGAACCTCTCTCGCCAGACGCGACCATGGTCCTCCTCAACGCTATCTACTTTAAAGGATTGTGGAGCGTGCCCTTCCAGGTGGCAGCGACGACGAAGGCGCCGTTCTTCGATGCAGCAGCAAACAGGGTAGACGTGGACATGATGCACGCACATCTTCAGGCGGGTTACGCCCGAGACAATGAGACGAACACGGTTGTCCTCGACCTGCCGTATGCTGGACTGGATTACAGCATGACCATTTTGCTACCCCTGGAGAGAGCAGGTGCTGACACCCTCCGGCAAAGTCTTACGTGGCCAGTCTTCCAGCGCCTCCTGTCGAAACTGAGTGACACACCCGTCGACTTAGCGCTGCCCAAGTGAGTAGCCTTTAGTGCGAAAGCTCTTCTACTCTCACCAACACCGACCAAGAATGTTGTCTGTCCTATCTTTCTTGTGCCGATACCAAGTGACACTGAAGTCATGTTAAGTTTTAAAAAGCATAAAACACATCGAAAGCTAAAATTTCAGCCTGGCAACTCCCGGATTTAACCGCGCCCAACCTGCGGGTGCATGACCTCTATACTTGGCCCGTGCCGCCCCCAAAATTTATCCTGCCCACCCCGCAAGTCTGGCCTTCACCGATTTATACCAAAATCGAAGTCCAGCCATAACTGACAGCGCCAAACACGATAGTGCCCTCTAGATTTGGCTCTGGTCACCCCCAAAATTTAGTCCGGGAATCCCCCAAAATTTGCCCACCCGCCCCCGAAATTTGACCTTGGCTGATAATGACCGAAATCGAAGTCCAGCCATAACTAACAGCACCCAATACGATGGTGCCCTCCAGATTTAGCCCGAGCCATCGCCAAAATTTGTCCTATCCACCCCCCAAATTTGGCCATCGCCAATTTAGACCAAAATCAGCGTCCTGTTATAACTGACAGCGCCCAACACGATGTTGCCCTGCAGATTTGGCCCGAGCCACCCCCGAAACTTTGCCCACCCGCCCCAGAAATTTGACCTTATCTGATATGGACCGAAATTGAAGTCCAGCCATAACTGACCGCGCCATACACGACGGTGACCTCCAAATTTGGCCCGGGCCATTTCCAAAATTAGGTAAAGCCAAACAACTAGTGCTTTCGCACTATAATAGGTTTAAATAAGTTAAAATCTTGACAAATGTTTCGTTCTATGCCTTTCAGCGTTGTCTGCTCTCGTGTCTTCTCAGTGCCGGGACTTTAATTAACAATGAGCCGTCGAGAAAGTGAAAAGGAAAAGGAAGCTTGCTGTTTCAAGTGAATTGCAGTTGTACATTTGGTTCGATATCCAACAGGGCTAGTATCCGGTCTTTTATAAATAAGGCGTTAGTGCAACAGCAGAAGTTAACCGTTTCAACGAACGCAAGCAGACTCAAGCAGACCGTGAGACCACAGCTGGAAGTACACCCTAGTTTTACTGCAGAGGAAATAAAATTTACAAGACAGTTGAAAATTCCTGATAACCTTTAATTGCATTGCCAATCTATTTCAAATCTCACCTCTGATGAAACAGTAAACTGGTGTTAACTGTTTGCTGCTATTTGGACGAAACACTTTTAATATAAAAGGCAAAATATCCCTACCTCCTTGGCATGCAAACTGAACACAATTGTGAAGTGACCATTCGCGTATTGATTTCATTACAACTTTGAATACGCTGCGTGCGAAATTCTCACATCATGCACTCCTATCACCATCAAACTATAGCTCAAAAGCGATGTTCTGTTGCTGGAATCCAGCACTGGTGCATATTGCCCGATTTCTGATGCCTCAAAGTTATGTTTTGCAACAAGGAGTACGTAATCGCGCTGTGCGAAAAAGGTGGGGCAGTCACCTGAAGTAGCTATATCACATAGGCATGGTGCTAACTTGCCATACCCGCACAATACCAACTCAAGGTGCCCCAAATTTGCAAATGAGCTGTAAGTCCGCACGTGTGAGAGAGCAGTAAAGTTCTAGCTCTTTCAAAGTCAATGATAGGAGCAGCCCCTAATAAAAGAGGTCTATATACAGTCTATAGACTTCATATCAACTCTATTACATTTATATAGATATTTCTTTTTCTATTCATAGTCTATAGACAAAAGTCTTCAAAAAGTGTATGGCCATAAATGTATACATTGTCAATAGACTGTCTATAGGATTTGTATTCCCTATAGACTGTTCCCTAGGGTTTCTCTATAGCGAGTCTATAGACTTTATAGACAGAAGCCTATGGACAGTCTGTAGACTGTGTAAATAAATTTCTGTAAGGGGCGCATTATGACCGTTGCTCATGAGGCCATACAGAGGACAGGGATTGATGCCGCTCTCGATTCAAGCGTTCCGGTATTCGTGGCTTTCTTTATCCGCCCAGGTTCAAGCTGGTGGGCGAATACAAACTGAAGAGACCTCTGTCGGAGCTGGGAGCGTCGAAGGCCTTCGACGGGGGTCACGCCGACTTTTCGGGAATCACCGGCAGCCGGGACCTGGTGATCGACGACGTCGTGCACAAGGCCGTGGTGGAGGTGAATGAGGAAGGCAGCGAAGCAGCTGGTGCCACTGGTGTCGTCTTCGTGGAACTAATCGCCGTCAGGGGCGTTCCATTAGTGGTGGACCACCCCTTCTTGTTCTTCATCCGGAACAGGCGGACCGGAGACGTCCTCTTCGCGGGTCAAGTGAACCATCTTTAGAAGCGGCGGAGGACCACGCAGTGCTTAATTTTACGCTCTCCCGCTTTCACTCAGTGAGCGTGTGAAAGACCAAACAAACAAAAGGCAGGGACACAACCAGTCAATGCTCGCTTAACAAGGGACGTGCCCGACCTCTCAGAGAAGACACGGAAAGGATAGGAACTCCGGAAACAGAAGCTCGTTTTGTCGCCTCTCATCGTTCCTCCAAATAAGCATCAACATGTACTAAAGGCAACGAATGAAACGCGAACAATAAAACTGAGGTGGCAAAATAAAAACGCCAGCATATTAACTCCTGGATATGAAATACAAGTGAGGTTGAATCACACTTCTGAAGAAGAGTCTTCGCGCCTACGAAATTAAAATAGTAGTACCTAGTTGTAGCTTCCCCTGGATAAAACTGACGTATCTTGCATTCCGTGGTTCAATTGTCTTGTTCGCGTTTTATTTCTTGCTGATGGTACAATTTATACTGGTATTTATGATAGGGACAAGCACTGAGACATTCAACAAAACGTGGACTAATGTATGCTTTTCGCCTATTGAGGTAGCTCAAAACTACTGCACCTGAAGGAACTTAGCAAGTACTATAAGAACTGATAGTTGATCTGCAATGAAAACCGTGAAGGTAATTTACCGAAAATAAATACTTTAAACATGAGGCCGCCGTGGTGGTTCAGTGGTTATGGCGCTCTGCTGCTAACCCGAAAGACGCGGGTTCGATACCGGCCGCGGCGGTAGAATTTCGATGGAAACAAAATTCTAGAGGCCCGTGTACTGTGCGATGTCAGTGCACGCTAAAGAACCGTAGGTGGTCGAAATTTCCGGAGCCCTTCACTACGGCGTCCCACATAGCCTGAGTCGCTTTGGGAAGTTAAACTCCCCTAAACCGTAAACTTTAAACATGATGCATGAGTGTTAGTTTTCAAAGAATCATTTTATACATCTTTCTTGAACCATACTCGATAATAAAAACCACTGGAATTTTCAGCCAATAAACACCTGTTCTTGCTTTCCTCATAGACTGTCATCTTTCCTTATCGTATCCCTCCTTCTTCCCACCTCCCTTTCCAGTGCATAGTAGCCGACAAGAGAATTATTCCGACCGGCCTCTCTGTCTCTCCTTGGAAATCTCTCTCTCTCTCTCTCTCTCTCTCTCTCTCTCTCTCTCTCTCTCTCTTGAATTTCAGAAGGATAGTTTCTGAAGGTGTGTTCAAGACAGCGCCGCATTTTTTTCAGGTGAAGGGACGTTTGCGGCTAAATACTGACCAAACAGACACGTAATTTAAACCTCCCAGCCTTACGGCAGTGAATAATAGGTGATCCAATCGCCAGAATTCCCTCAGATCTTGTCTTGTCTCGAAATAATGTTCCGCTCCTAAGGGAGACGAGCGAAAACTATGTGACTGACTGCACCCATGCAGGCTTCGTTGCAGCCGAATGGAAACATCCTTCGTGTTGATTAAAACGAACATGTTGACGAGATAGATGGCTTATGTTTTCAAGAAGCATTATAGCGCATACACAGAGAAACATCTTTTCCATCCTCTCTTCTGTGTTCTATTGCATTGTGTTGTATCTATTGTGTTGTATCTATTGTATGCGCTTTATTATTTCTTCAAAACATACGTTAATGAACCTTTTGACATCTTTCTTAATGGACTGCACAGTGTATTGAAAACTCGCGTGATGACCGGCATTACGAATATGTTGTAGAAAGAAAATCGTTACAGCCGAATTACTGTTAATCCCAGGGAACTGCATTCCCAGGCAGACATCAAACCTGAGTGGATATACCTGTTGGTGCCGCGCTCAGCCTTGCGTGCATTCTAGTGGTTTGTCGCCTGGACGTGACTTGTTTTGAACTGGATTTTATGCGGCTTCATGAAGACTTCGGCCATCGCCGCAGCTTCCCGCAGCGCGTTCTTTTAACTGGTAGTCTATCGCGCTGTTCTTTGGGCATCATCGCCTTCCTCTCCTTTCGACCATTTATGCGTGCCCACGTATTTTTGCGAAGGCCGCTAAGAGAAAGTTTGGCTTTGGGGGAAATAAATGCGCAGTCGACCATATATAACCACGATCTATAGAGAGCGCTGACGTCACCTTTGCTACGCAAGCCAGCGCTGGCCATGCGGGTTGACACACACCAAAAACGGCTAAGGTAGCCGCGCGCTGTCGTTCGCTAAGTGGCTGCTAACGAAGGCTCCATACTGCCATCTGTGACCTGTTCTAGAATGCGCTATGCCTTTTCTTCAATGCATTTCATGCTTATTCTCTCAGCGACGTGATAGATTGTGAATTTTTCTTTGCCTAGACAGAGAGGTGCAGATTTTATTTGTAACAATCAGAATCTAACCGGCCATTGCAGTGCCGTCGTTTTATGACTGTTACTTGCTAATGGGATGTTTTGGGGGCAGTCTATTCTCGTTTATTAAACTATTTGTTTCTTATATTGTAAAGAATATTCAGCCATTCGTTGGCTTCTGCCACTGCAGGCCCTGTCATCTTTACTTCTAACTACATTCAGCGACTGATTCTTTTCTGAAACGTACGGAGAGCCTCGGTGATCATTGTCTGTCATGTAGCAACTCGTGAGATAAGGAGGACAGTCCTTGGAGCACAAACTTCCACACAGCGAGAAAGGGGGGAAGTCACAGTCCGCTTACAAAAGAATTCCACAGAGGGACTTGTCATTGTCCATGTAGTAGCAGTTATCCGTGGCGAATATCTTATAAGCCCCATCATGCGACGAGAAAAGCGTTGTTGACGGTTAGGTAGTTTATTATGAGGTATTGATGTTGTGATATTACGTTTGTTAATGAGCACACACTAATTAGCAAAATATTGACTTACTGGTTTCAGAAAAAAGTGTCCATTCGACAGTTGTACATAGATGAAGGTTGCAGACGGTGCCATTTACGTAGTTTTTTTTACTGGCCTGAAAAGAAAGTGCGCTGACTTAGCAGTTGCTGGCGCGCACATTACGGCCACTGGAAACACAAAGAGGATGAGTGGATTTTTTTCACGGAGAGCAAGTCTTGGGCCACTCAAGTTCACCGCTAATAGGTGGGTGGTAGTTTCCGCACTTCTCGTGCTTCCTGTTTAAGCCGGCACAAAAATCTACATGTTGCAAACATTTCTTGTTTCTTGTTTCAAATTGTTTCAATTGTTTCTTGTTTCAAGTTCTAGTTTCAAATTTCTTGTTGCAAACATTGCATTCTGCTCTTTTTCATCACGATCTGCACTTCTTAAATCGACGCTTTTTTTCCCGCACCAAAGATTTAAAAAATTGTTACTCATTAACTAACCCTTGCGAAAGAGAAAAAAAAGCGCTGCAGACTAAGCAACACGGCTCTCAACCGCACTAAGTGTTTTACTCGCCTAAGACACTCCATCTGTTAAAAAAACTTTGTTGGATTTAGTTCCGACGCATAACACCGCTGGCTAACCTCTACTAACCTATAGGGCAGAAACGTGGAAGCCAAGAAAAAAAGTTAGATTAATATTGTGCAGCGTACTATTGAAACAAAAATGAGAATTACAACGTTAAGAGACAGGAATAGAGCAAAATAGATCAAGGAAACTGACGTGAGTTAATGGTATCCAAGCGGGCATCACAAAAAAATGGTGCAGGCAGAACATGTTCTACGAAGGGAAAGATCACCCATGGTCCTTACAGGTAACGGAGTGGATTCCTATAGAAGGCAAGCGTAGCAGAGGGGCGTAAGAAAGTCAGGTGGGTGGATAAAATTAGGAAGTTTGCGGAAGTAAATTGACAGTAGTTGACGCAGGACAGGGACACTTGGAGGGACGTGGGAGTTAGGGACGTGGGCTGATGGCGATGATGATAGGCTGATGGCGATGATGATAATGATACTGCATACACTGTGTGACAGCAGTACGACGAGAAATTGCGACACCGGGCATTAAACGATAAAAAAAGAAGTGTGATAATGTATTGACATATGACACAAGCGAGTGAGCGTGGCTCAGCAAACTGCGATTGGTTTGCTGTCCTCTGGAACGCGCGGAAATGCACTAGCAGGGCGTAAAAACTAGCACGAAAATTTGCGTTTTTCTTTTTACAGCTTTAGCTGTTCTTACCTCGTCGCCAAAAAATGTTAGCTCGGCGGCGCCGTCAGCATAGCCTTCCTAGCTCCCGTGGTTCCCGGAAGGTGCTGCTGGCACCACCGATTAAAAATATATCTCTCAACTACGAGCCCGGCACCTCCCGCACCGCCCAGCCTCTCCCGAATACCATGTGAATGCTCTAAACACCATAGGTTGGCGCTGTGGCGTTCTGGCGGTTAGAGCATGCAATGTAATATATCAAGCCGATATGTCTCATTTTTCTCGTGATCACAATATGGTTAACGCTCTATCATTCGCGTTACAAATATGTAACCTTATTGTGACAATTTTTCTTTTCTAAAAAGAAAATCTGCACCATATAAACTTCACTGCTGGCCTAAATGTAACGACGGTCTATTTATAACCACGCGGCCATAAGAGACGCACTTTATTTATTTTATTTTATTTATACACAGTACCTACAGCGCCCTCATTGGGGCATTATTGTAGGGGGGAAACATCATAAATAAGAACAAACATCTAGTACATAATAAATTAGGCAAATGATGCGGTCTACACAGAAAATACAATAAACTCATGCACACGGAAGCAAAAACAAACAAACAAACAAATAAAATAAAAACCATTGTAGAAAGGCAAACATACCCTAAACACACACATACACACACACACAAAAAAGATACATTTTAAAATACAGCACTGCTTAAAACATAATACACTCGGACAAGAATTATTGCACTTATATTGGCAGGTGGCTTTGCAAATCGGTCAGAAACGATGTAGGAGGAGCGGTAGCGACCCGCGAAGGGAGACAGTTCCAATCATGCACTGTTCGTGGGAAAAAACTATATTTGAATACGTTTATACGGCAATTGTACTCGCGCACCTTAAGTGGGTGGTCAGTGCGGGCGGAAATGTAGCTGGGTTCACTAATGTATTTCTCTTTTGGAATTCCAGTTTTATTATTAAGCACATTATAAAAGAAAGAGAGTCTCAAATATTTGCGCCTGTTTTCAAGAAATGGCCATCCCAACTTCTCGCGCAAACCAGAAGAACTTTTTTGGAAATTGCAATCGGCGGACACAAACCTAGCAGCCCGTTTCTGGACGCGCTCCAGCTCCTCAATATTCAGTTTTGTATGCGGGTCCCAAACCGCGGAAGCATACTCAAGTATCGGACGTACAGTAGACATGTATAATGTCTCCTTCAGCGTAAGGGGAGCGTCCTTAAAGTTACGTCTGAGAAAGTTTAATGTGCGACTGGCTTTAGCAGATATGTAATTTACGTGTGTATTCCATGATAGGTCAGTAGAAAAAAAGACTCCCAAGTACTTATAAGTTGAAACTGCGGATAATTCAGTGCTACCAAGGAAATAGTCTGTTTGGAGGAATTGTTTCTTTTTTGTAAACCGGACCAGATTACATTTGGAGATGTTTAGCGCCATATTCCAGTTGTTGCACCAAGAGAATACAGAGTTGAGATCATGCTGTAGTGAAATTGCATCTGCTTCAGAAGAAATATTGCGGTAGATACAACAGTCATCAGCATAAAGTCTGATTATACTTGAAATGTTACTAGTGAGGTCATTTATAAAAATGAGAAATAGAAGAGGGCCAAAACCGACCCCTGCGGAACACCTGAAGTTACACCCACACTTTCCGAGCTGACACCGTCGATAACCACGCACTGTCTCCTTTCCGCAAGATACGCCTCAATCCAGGATAAGAGTGAGGTAGGAATATTTAATTTTGAAAACTTCTGTAACAATAGGTTGTGAGCAACTAAATCGAACGCTTTTCGAAAATCTAAAAATATACAATCTACCTGACCGGCGGAGTTTAAGGAAACAGAAATGTCATGTGTGAATTCCACGAGCTGTGTTTCACATGAGAAGCCGGACCTAAATCCATGTTGTGTCGAACAGAAAAAACTATTGTTTTGTAGATGGCTAATTAACTGAGGATAAATGACATGTTCCAGTGTTTTGCACGACACGCTCGTCAGCGATATGGGCCTATAGTTACATGTTTTAGTTTTATCACCACTCTTATGAATCGGAACGACATTGGCACTTCTCCAGTCAAGGGGCAAAGAAGAATTCTCTAACGATTTCTGAAATAATGCAACGAGATACGGGGCAACTGAAGCTGCACAATTTTTCAAAACGTAATTGGAATTGTTGTCAGGCCCTGGTGCTGATGTAACTTTAATTTTCTGTAATAAAAGCATGATCCCCCGTTCAGAAATTTCTACGTCATTCATTCTGGTCAGGGTGCTGGAAGATTGAAAGTCAGTATGTGTATTAATGGGATCGGAAAACACCGATTGGAAATAAAGATTGAAACTTCTCGCTTTACCTTTTGAATCCCTTCCAAAATCAGTTGCGTCTAGTATATCAGGCGCAGAGACCCTGCTGTTTCTCTTATTTTGAACATATTTCCAGACTGCCTTTGGGTTTGTATTTAGTTGTTGGCCTAGTGTGCTGAAGTATGCCCTTTTCGCTTTACGGATTTCTTTCGATAAGTTCTTAGTTTGCTTTTTCATCTCGGAGTACAAAGTTAGTGCGGGCGTATCACAATATCTGCGAAAGAGCCGTTTCCGCCGGTTGATCATTGCCCGCAACTGTCTATTCATCCAATGCATATCGTCACGACGCTTGGCTGAAATCAAGCGGGATGGGATGAAAGTCTGCGTCAGCGACAAAATTTTAGTTAAAATCTGGGCAGCTGGAAGGAAGGTGGCTTGTTGTACCCTAATCGCGGCTCCCACTTCTCTCATTGGCTAGTTCTAACCCTAGTGTAGACCCTCGGACGAAGGTTCGTTGACAGCAGACCTGCAAACTGAATCGGCCGTAATGCGTTCGACGCGAAGCGAAATAAGAATTTTCGTTGCATCTTACGGGCGTCTATATAAGAAACGAGCTGCTAAGGAGTGCGGAAATCTTAATTTCTGAGGCGCACAACTTGTACGCGCCAAAATAGGCAAACCGCGTGACATTCTCTTCGTGGCGAATATGAAAAGCGCGTCCAGAAATTTTTCTCAAGTGTTCCATCGCATACACGCAGGTACATTGCCGAGTTCTTCATATAATAACGTGACAATATCCTCTATGCAGTGTAAGTATCAGCGCGCCTCCAACACGTGGGTGGTAGGTAAGTTGTGGCACTATCGTCCCGAATACTATCGGGACACGCTCACCTTCACTCGCCCTAGACCGCTTGTGCTAGCACTATCAGCGGCGAAAGTAAGGGAGCAGGAAAATCGACCTAAGGATTTTTAAGCACGTGAGCACAACGCCGCGGGCGGAAAAAAATTACCCAAGATAGGCATGGTGGTTGGCGGCGTTAGGTTTCAAGCAATAAATAAAACCTCAAACTTTATTTCGTGTGCCGGTTCTTTCGGCAGCCCCTTTGGCCGCACACCTTTCTCTCTCCTCCTTTTCACAAATTTCATCTCTCCCTTCGCGACCACCATGTTTTCCTTACATCATAACATCTCCTAACCCAACCAAACTCAACCTAACATAACCTAAGCTCGAGAGAAAATGAAGAAGAGACAGTGCGGCTACTAAAGTCGTTTCTCGCCACTCACGATGAACAAACAAGGTGACGTTGTTCACCAAGGGTGAGCGAAAAACCGGCCAGACAGATAATGAGGGCCCTTCTTCTAAGCCGCCTTCTTAGGTTAGCCTTGGGGCGAAGCGATAGAACCGGTCGGAGGCCGCCGTATCATTTACTCCCACGTGCCTTCATCTGTGACCTATTACTGGCGTCTGACAGAGACTATAAGGCTCGTCTCGACCGCTCTTTGCAAGCACTACTCTGTTGGCTCTGTAAGGCCGCGCTCTCCTCAACGCGAGAGGCGTCAGTCTACAGGATCGTTGCGCGCACTGCCATCTCCTTCTGATACTCTGGACAGCTGGACGTCTTCAGGTGCGTACTCTCTAAAGCATCGCACTTTAAGTTAAATTCGCTATTGAAAAAAAAAACACTAGGATTCCTCGCACTGGTGTTTTTTATTTTTTTTATATGGGGGTTTAACGTCCCAAAGCGACTCAGGATATAAGGAACGCCGTAGTGAAGGGCTCCAGTAATATCGACTACCTGGGGTTCTTTAACGTGCACTGACATCGCACAGTACACGGGCCTCCAGAATTTCGCCTCCATCGAAATTCGACCGCCGCGGCCGGGATCGAAACCGCGTCTGTCGGGCAAGCAGCCTAGCGCCATAACCATTGAGCCACCGCGGAGGCGCGGATTACTCGCGCGACTTGCGAATGAACGTATTGGCGAAGACAGGAATAACGCGCTTTGACGCCTTATTTACCAACGCACATTTAAGGTATGTGCACTGCGTGTCACATATAGCATTCACAGCGAGCACACTTTGCTACACTATATAGTCGAACCCGGCTATACCTAACTGGAACGTAACCGCGAAGTAGTTCGATATATACATAATTCGATATAAAAGAAAACATGGCAGTAGGGAAGCTCATCTGCCAGCTAGAAGGAATAGCACAGTGCAACCACGCAAGCGACTCGCTTCTTGGAGCGAAATGCCACCCGCCGGCTCGCTGGCAGCGCATCTCTCGCTGGTCGCCGCTAGGCCTAGACTTGCTTCGTTTCGAACTATCCAGGGATATGGAATTAGCCGCTGCCTATCGAAAGACGGCTGATCTTGCTCACGGTAAGGTATAAATACATTAGCCTGATTAAAATTCAGGTACATTTAGTTTCCGCAGCGCCGTCGGCAGAGAAGCGAAGGCCGCCGCTAAGCTTTACTTAAGCTGGCTTCACCGCACTAGAGAGATACGGAGTAGAAAATAGGTACAAGGAACGGGGGCCACCCTCAACCACATCCGACGTTCAACTAGTCAGGCGGTTTTTCACTGTTAGAGCTGCCAGTTGAGGTGCACAAGTCAGCGCAAAAAGGGATCGAAGAGAGTCATTAGGAGAAGCGCCCCTCCTGTTCGGTATATCGAGCGATCGGAGAAATTAGAGTTCCATGAACTGCGCGTTTTTATATTACCTTTACACACAATTCTTGAAGGGGATAATCTGGGTGCTCGACATAGCAAATAATTAGAAGTATCCTGGTTAGATATCTACGCGCTAAACTGTAATGTGGCTTAATCAAAGTACGCGACTACGGATGGTGGAATACGTTGTAAGTCCTGCAATTTACCGTTATCTCTCTGCCTTGCTCGACGCTGCCCTTGGGCCTCGGCACCTTCACACTTATATTCCAAGTTCCTCTTCCAGGGAATAAGCAATCTGCTGGCTCCGGGTGGGGACAAACGAATTGCCCCGCTTGAAAAGCTGTTCTGGCAAAAATTTAAGGTAGAGATGCGGTTTGTGGAGTTCTCCTTCGCAAAGCTCCATGTGTGCTATAAAAGCCGCCGCACTATCCACAATGCTCAAGTGGTGCGTTACTATGAAAGATTTACAGAGGTGCTCCAGTACGCATGGATACTCTGTACCACTTTATCGGTGCTAACATGGGAGCGGCCAATAGTAAATGACGAGCCAAAGTATTCAAAAAGCTGTAACGTAAAAAAAATGTTCATGGCTGGCTTGCCAACTGACTGGCTTGCAACATAACAGGCAACAAATTCCGCCGACTACAACATGTAGAACAGACTGTTACTTGCGAACAGTCTCGTTCTATTTAAGAAGTGACAAATTCAACTAAACTGGCAGCTGGGAAAATTGATAAATATTCATTATTAACATCTGCTCAGACACAGTGACAAATGACGAACGGAAAATGAAGCATGCGCACAGTGTGGGTATTCTCCGCCGGTCTTTCCACGACATAAGCTTACAATTGATGGCCACGCTAGAACTTAAAATATTAACAGTTATCCTTTATGTGTACAAGATGATTTTCATTCTTCCTGCAGTAAACAACCATGAAGTCCATCATCTGCCTCGCATGGGTTTTGGTCCTCTGCGTCGCTCAAGAGGAGCAAAAGGTGACCGATGCCAACAACCAGTTCGGCTTTCGGCTCCTCCACAAGATCCCGATCTCATCCGAGGAGAACCTCTTCTTCTCGCCGTACAGTGTGTCCACAGCAATGGCCATGGCTTACGTTGGCGCCAGAGGCGAGACGCAGCAAGACCTTCACGAGACTCTGGGTTACACGTCCGCAGGCCTGACGTCCGACCACGTTCCCAGGGCCCACGCACAACACACGCACCTTCTGCGCGCACCATCAAACTCTACCGTCCGCGTCGCCAACGCAGCGGTTGTTAAAGATGGATACTCCGTGCTGAGAGAGTATCTAGACTTGCTGAGGGACTCCTTTGAGGCCGAAATAACCACCGCTGCCTTGAGTGATCAACAGTCCTTGAATGCTATCAACGACTGGGTGAAGAACAAGACGGAGGGAAAAATTGAGAAATTGCTCAACGGACCTCTCTCGCCAGACGCGAGGATGGTCCTTCTCAACGCTATCTACTTCAAAGGATTGTGGAGCGTGCCCTTCCTGGCGACAGCAACGTCAAAGGCACCGTTCTTCAATGCAGGAACACACAGTGTGGAAGTGGACATGATGAGTGCAAGCCTCCGCGCGGATTACGCTCACGACAGCGACACGAACGCCGATGTCCTTGATCTGCCCTATGCCGGGCTCGACTACAGCATGACCATTTTGCTACCCCGCGAGAGAACAGGTGCAGATGCTCTCAGGCAGAATCTTACGTGGCCAGACTTCCAGCGCATCGTATCCAAGCTGAGTAAACGGCCCGTTGACATAAAGCTGCCCAAGTGAGTAGCATTTTTGAGCCTGCAGTAAGCGCTGCGTATTTTCTTCTCAGTGCCGTAATTTCATCAGCGAATGGTTTCTGAAATGCAAAGCTAAAGGAAGGTTTGTTTTCCATGTAATGAAGATCCGTACACTCTATTTGGAGCGACTGCCTCGGGGCTAGTATTCGGTTTAACACACGCAAGGCGTCAGTGCAGCCGCTTAAAGAAATACTGAAACCAGCGTTTGAATTTATAAAGGCTAATCTGCTCATTCCATAGTTCTCCTACGGCAGCGCGCGACCCTAGAGATATCACATGACTATCCTGTAGGGACACTCCTTCCTCGTATCTACTACTTCAGCTTGCCCCCAACTCACCATCTTCCACACTCCGGGAAGACCGAAATAAAGATCAGAAGGCGCGTAATAACTTTAAGAGTGTATCCCATCGTCGAGAGGCTAAGTTTAAGAATGAAGCGAATCGCAGGAAAGGTGCAGCCCATTCTAGAGCCGCTTCTAAAAGTTAGAAGCCACGCGGGTATTGGCCAGGTCCTCAGGCTGCTTCACTGCCTCCTCATTCAGGCGCTTCTATTGTTCGGCACTAGGCAGTGTGCATTGTCGCCCTGTCTGCTTTCGTGGTTGGAAGAGACACCGCCATCAGCCGCTTCTCTTCCAGCTCAGCAGCGCGCTAGGCGTCTCTGGCCGCTTTTGGCACTTCACGTGCCGCCGCGTTCAGCCACTAGTCCTTTACGCGCAAGACATCGCGTTCAGCGTCCCACGCTGCTTTCTCTGCTTCGTGCGCCATTGCATTCGCCCGCGCTTCTTGAACTTAGCGACGCGTTAGGCAGCCCGGGCCGCTTTCTCACCTTTGTGCGCAGCTCGGTGGCACTGCCGCTGTGCATTTGGAAACGAACACTTAACGGGTCAAAGAAGACGAAAACGACAAAAACACGTAATGCGAGAGTCTACGCACTAGAACACAAAACTCGAGTGGCGGCGGTGATGGCCGAGTGCCCTGAAGCGTCAAGAAAACAAAGCAGCCCTGTTTGCGCCGGCGCTGGTTCGGAGTCCGCTCATAATGAGAAAACCTTTCCCTGCTGGATGCCATACGAACGAAAATTTTCGAAATGTTCCGGATAGCTACGTTTTTCTTAATGCTTGTCTTCTTGTTCGGCCTCAAGTTTGCCGGAGTATCAGGAACATGTTCGCATCACTCAAGGCAGTCAAGCAAGAGAACACGGGAGCTGAAAACATTTAATGTTTTACGAGGATTATGTGAAAACACCGACGTTACTTAAAAAAATATTGTACTATGCCAAGACCGCATACTAGGAGCTTTTGATACAACGATTGCAATCCACGTGACCCTCAGGTTCGTTATAAGTGGGTTCGACTGATACCAAGCGTACAATAAGTTATCTATAGGCATACAGCTTATTCGGAGCTGCAACATGAGCATTCGCATACTTATTTCATTTCGATGTTTGATATGCAACGCATGAATTTCTCATATTCAGTGTTCGTATAATATAGTAAATTTTCTTTCTTCTTTTTTCAAAAGCCATGATCTGCAGCTGTCTTTGGAAAATGACGTAGTTTCAAACGATTTTTGATGCTTGCAGAATACTGTTTGCAGCGCAGAATTGATAACTGCGTGAAGAAAACTTGAAAGTTTGATTGTAGTAGTTACATCTAGAGTAGTTACATCGCAGACGCTTGATATAACTTCAGTACCTGTGCAACAACAACTGCGCTAGTAAAAAAAAATATTTTATTTCTGCAATGAGCTGAAACTCCGCAATCCTGGCCGTGAGGTCAAGTTTCAGTGAGTTAAAAGTACCTGTCACAACCAAAAGAGTACGGGTTTTTCATTTGCTAAGGAGGAAAAGAATCATTGCAACTCTCAACCTGCGTATTCCGGTACTATTCTACCATTCATTTCTCCACCCAGGTTCAAGTTGGAAGGAACATACAAGCTGAAAGAACCACTGTCACAGCTCGGAGCCTCGAAGGCGTTTGGCCAGAGTCAGGCCGACTTTTCGGGGATCACCGGTAGCCCCGATCTGTTCATCGACGAGGTGGTGCACAAGGCCGTAGTCGAGGTGAACGAGGAAGGCAGCGAAGCAGCTGGCGCCACCGCCGTCATCTTCTTCACCAGAGGCGGTTCCTCGAGCAGACCTCTGCCGTTTGTGGTGGACCACCCGTTCCTGTTCTTCATCCGTAACCGCCACACGGGAGACGTGCTCTTTGCTGGTCAAGTGAACCACCTTTAGGTCGTTTGGGAACAGAACACTTTTTCGTCTGCTCTGGGGTGACGTGGACCTAGAAAATGGCCGGAAGACGAAACTCATTTTGTTGCCATTCTTCGGTATATAGCAAACGTGCTTTAACCTGTGCAAGCTATCCTGACTTTTGTCATCACGACAAGTACTATGCCATTCAGCAAATCCTTCACTAAAGAATGACTTGTCCTATAAAGTATCTTGATATCACAACGCCTGAATAAAATAAATAACCATTTTAACAACTGAAAGTTTACCAACCAATACAGCCGCGAAGATAATTTATCCAAAAGGAAACCATTCAACACCAAGCGTAAGTCGGTTAGCCGCCAAGGAATTGCTTGCTCTTTCTTGATTCAAGGAGGACCAAACAGACCGACGAAAACTTAATAAAAACTGTGTTTGAACCTCCGTACTCTGCTATCATCAGCTTCTCTACGACCTGAATTATCTATATTCCAACCCTTCAAAGCGTCCTTGTTTTTGTTGCGAACTACAAAGAAATTATTTCGGCCATACCTGTCTGACATGTCGTGTTCAATGCATTAAATATTTAATTCTCCCTCTTGATGTTGCGAATTATCGTGGAAGACAATGGGTGCTGGAAAGCGAAATCTGCATAACGCAGCTTATTGGGACACATGGAACGGCTCTGTAAAATTTTTGCCCTCAGCGAAAATCGAGTTTTTGGTCTTTGTAGCTACGTTGACGTTTGTTCGTAAGTTGGACATAAAAATCGAACATTGTTTTGCCAGCCACTCTATTCAAACTCGCATCATTAAGACCAAACCGGATTCATGATGATCGGCGCGAAGTGAAAGCGGGCAGCCCTAGCCTCGGTCATCTGTAGCATAAAGGTCGACCTTGAACCCATCGCAGTTTGCTTGCGCACTAAGGCGGTGATGGCGATATCTGAATTTTATTTTGTTTGTTTGTTTTGTGTTGCATATAGAACCTTAGTTTTCAGTGAAAATAAAGTGCCTGCTTTTTGATATGAACGCGGTAATATATCGATGCAGGCCAACATTAAAATGCCCTCAGAGTCCCTTTAAAAGCTACTATGCGCAATCTTTCTGGCCAAGCATTGCACAAGGCGGTTATTCGCAAGGCCAGCATAACGGTGAGCGCTGCTTCAGTTTCAGTGTCTCTTCAGCAGTGAAGCTCCATGGCCTGTGGGTGGGTGGCCGCTGTCACTATTACTGCGCTAACATGAAAAAATCTTTTCATGAAAAGTGAAGTATACTATTCGGGTTTGAATGCTAGAGAGTGTTTCCAAGTCTGGCCACTGAATCTTCCAAGATTAGAGTCCAAGCTTTCCTGCAGCGTGACGGCGTCGGCGCTGCGGAATGCCATGTCCCAAGTGTTTCTGCCGCCAAATGTTTCTTCATGACAGATATGGTACGACAGCGGCTTGCTCGCCCTCAAGCTGTTTAATATATACTTGAAAATTTTTTTTAATATTGTCCGGAGTTTACATTTTAAACTGGCAAAAAAAGTCATGCCAGAGCCGGCGGCTGCACCATGCTGTGCCAAAAAATCGTGGCTCCCCAATTAATCCGACTACGTCGCCTAGAGTTTACATACTCCACTGTATGAATAATACTACGAACGCAATACAGAGCGGTACTTTTGTTAATTTGTTTAGAAAAAAAGTTAAACTTTTTCTCTAGCAACTAGTCACTGTCCCCTTGCATGGACTAAACACGCTTTGTCATCTTTTCTTCTATTGTTTTCAGAAAGACAGGTTGCCACTCCGCAGCCAGTGGCGCTACCATCGATAGCGCTAGTGGCGGCAAAATTGGTTGCTGGAACCTGTGATAGATATCGCCAGTTTTATTTCATTCACAGTGCTTTAAATCCGCCTCAGTACTCTCAACTGAATTTTTAATTAAATGTATGAAACTTGGTTAATGTCACGCTCAATATCCTTACTGCACGTCGCCTAGGGTGACGCAGCAGTAATGGTGTGCGTAGAGTTTAATAGAGTGACTATAGAAACTATAAAACATGTCTGCAATGTCAGGGTTTGCAGACACCGTCTAGCACGAAAAAACGAATGGCTACTGTATGGAAAAGTTAGGTTCTAGATTTTTAGATGGCGTTTCTCAGCGCCACATCCGGGTATTGGCTTATTTGAACAAGGAGCTTTCAATTTACACAAAAAAAATTGTAGCCGATAAAAGACAGTACACATCCCCTTTAACAAAGAAGTTTGTGCATAAAAAGCGAACGCCTTTTGAGATTGAAAATCCAAAGGTAAGCTTAACCTCTTATTTTTAGGTAGTATATAACGAGTCTAGTAATGAGCAAATGCAAATTTGATTGCAGAAGAATCCAATGACCTGCAGCCCTGTACATAGTAAAACAGAAAGACAAGAGACCTGAACGTCCCATAACATGTAGCAACAAATGCGCTAAAATCATCCTACACAGACACTGCGATGCTGTGAGGGAATTCGGCGGCTTCCTCAAATGGCTGCGAATGTTGCGTTCAAGACCAAGCCCCTTATCAACTGCGCGCGGTGGGGGACGTTTTTCCAACAATGGGCCCACACTACAGACCTAACCGCAGCACTCCGTCGCGAATTTTGCCTCCCTTGTCAACGCCGTTAGTTGAATCAAAAGCTGCGAACTACGTCGTTGAATTTCGCCGCATCCCACGAGGCATTGTCCATGCTTAAGCACATCGATTAACTTCGGGGTTAAAGCGTTTCATCGCGTCATTTGTTTGCGAGGTTTCTCTGAACAGAACATTGGTCAGCCTTGGGTCCATTAAACAATTGATGCTGTGAAATATTATGTGAAATTACGTGAAATATTATGTGAAATAAATATTTCCTTCTATTCTATTCTGTTCTATTCTATTCTAGTCTGTTCTATTCTATTCTATTTTATTCATCTATCTCTTCATTGAAGATCATCGGTGCCATCCAGGCGGAGGCAGGATTAGCAGAAATATAGAAGCATGATTCCTGCTTCAAAAACGTTTGCTTCCTGATTCCTTCACGTGAAGAGAAATTGCCATTTTGACATCGAAGCCCATTGTGTCTTACGTTCCTCGTCGCTACTAATGCCATGAGCGTGACTAAGCGAGCCGCACATGTGAAGCCTCTGCTTTCCATTTTAAGTGCTGTAGCGTTCTTTGGTTTTCCTCGCTAAACTGCCACAACTTATACAGTGTAAAGGTTTGCTTTGGTTTATGGGGGTTTAACGTCCCAAAGCGACTCAGGCATTGAGAGACGCCGTAGTGAAGGGCTCCGGTCGACCATCTAAAGAGGCTTGTTCAGCACCTAATTCTCTCTAATCTGGAGCACTAGAAACAATGACATGCATCGAAGAAAGCTCCACTGCTTGCTTGAACGAAAAACAAAAAACATCAAGAATTATCATTTAGAAGAAAAAAAACGGCGCACGCAGTTAGCATTTTCCTACTGTGCTTAAATGATTAAAAGTTCTTTTTTGGTGAACTAGTGCATAATGATTTAGTTAAAAGCGATAGCCAAACACAGACAACCACAGGGAGACGGCGGAAATACTCAAGCGCTATCATAAGTCCTTAAATGAATATGCGAAAATTCCATAATTAGTCTTCGTGTTCCGATCTAGGAGAAATTTTTCTTGGTGGCAAAAAAAAATTAAAGCGATCAAAGAAGGCACCTATTGCAAAATTCTATGAACTAGCTCAATACATATAAGGTTGTGTGTGGACAGGAACTCCCCGTGCAAAACTGTTAAAAATTGAAAACTGGTTCTTGAGGAAAGGAAATGGCGTAGTAATTGTCTCACATATGCCGGTGGAATTGTCCCACATATGTCGGCGGACACCTGAACCGCGCCGTAAGGAAAGAGAGGAAAGTTGGAGTGAAAGAAGAAAGACAGAAAGAGGTGACGTAGAGGAGGGCTCCGGAATAATTTCGACCACCTGGGGATCTTTAACCTGCATTGACATAGCACAGCACACGGGCTGCTTTTGCGTTTCGCTTCCATCGAAACGCGGCCGCCGCGGGCGGGTTTGAATTGACGGCGGCTGCGTTTTTATGTAGGAAAAACGCTAAGGCGCCCGTGTGCTGTGCGATGTCAGTGCACGTTAAAGATCCCCAGGTGGTCGAAATTATTCCGGAGCCCTCCACTACGGCACCTCCTTCTTCCTTTCTTCTTTCACTCCCTCCCTTATCCCTTCCCTAACGGCGCGGTTCAGGTGTCCATCGAAATATGAGACAGATACTGCGCCATTTCCTTTCCCCAAAATCAATTATTAATATTATTATTATTAGTAGTAGTAGTAGTAGTAGTAGTAGTAGTAGTAGTAGTAGTAGTAGCCGGGCACCCTAATCACTGAGCCACCGCGGCTGTTGAAAAACTGCTAGAAGCGACAAATATTGTTTACGCGGGACAGTCAGAAGCGCTATTCTTACAGGGTTCGGTTATTCATAATGCCCATTATTATTACCATTTGCAGACCATTCACATTTCCTCGCGGTATAAACGCGCGGGATTTTCGGACGTCAGCTGCAGTAGTGCGCCGTTCGCTGCATTTTCGTCAGCTATCTCTCGTTCAGTTTCACTCCCACAGCACACGCCGATATGCTTCTGTGCTGGCGGCGCGACAGCCTATGTCGTTGCTGCAGCTTGAGACTGGAAAACCCTGATTTCCTCACCAAGCTCTCGAGTATCACAAGTGGCGTCTACAGATAGCACAAGGTCTCGTCTTCTAGCGGCCTCCTTCTTCGGTTTCCGTGCGGGAGCAAAGATAGTGCGTCAGAAGTTGCAAAAAGCTATCCGCACATCCATTCACGGTTGCGTAGTTAGTTTCGCGGAGTATAAAACGAAGCGTTCGGCCGCGAAGCCTGGAATAACTCTCCCTTATTTTCTACAAGGAACAAAGTCTGAGACGGGAAACTAATCGCGTTAACCTGATTTCTGGTGCCCCCAACGAGTCCGCTCCGCATGACGGGTAGCCGTATTCAGGTAGGAGTGAATTCCATCCTTTCAAAAGTTTATTTGAATTAAGACATGCTTGAGCGAGTGCGTCACAGCGCCTAGCGAGAAACACTACTTTACTCACAGTTTGCTCCCGTCTTTTTTCTTGGACGCCTAAAAAGCCATCCAATTCACCACACTCTTCTCTTTCTGAGCTTACTTGCGTAGAAAAACAGTATTCAAAAATCACTATGTTTCGCGCGTGGCGCTCTCGAAGAACATTTAAGTAGGCGCAGACCCATATGTGTCCAATGATAAAGGTTTAATAACGTACATATTTTCTTCTCTGATTAAAGAAAGTACTAGGCGCACACATATTACATGAAGGACTTGTAACAGTTACCTGGGGCACATATGCTTTCTGTGTGTTCCTTCTCGCCGTTAAACTGGTCCCTGTTTTTAACCAAGCAGTCCTTTCAGCCAGTAAACGTGCATTCCAGTTATGGCCAAGGGTAAACACCTTCAAATGTTTCCAGCCTCTTGTTGTCTATTCGCAAGAGATGGAATTATTTACGAGTCTTGATCAGTACGGCATAGGATAACAAAAACGGGAGCTAGTAATTGGCACGTTTAATATCGCGATTCGGTTTCCACACTTGCAGGCAGTGTAGTCGAGACAAGTAAGGACCTGATAAGAATAGCCTCTAGGACATTAGAACGTTTTGTGGATGACTCAGGCCCGTGCCACTAGCCACCGTATTAGTCCAGCGCTGCACAGACAAGGAGCTGCCCGTTGACGGGCTATACAGGGTGTCCCAGCCAACTTGGACCAAGATTTTGAAAAAACCTAAGCGTTCTTCAGAAATGAAATCGCGTGGATGTTGTTAAGGCTTATCTAAAGTTACAGTACCATTTTTTGATCGTCCTACTCAAATAATTAGTCGAAATAAATTAACTTTTCAAATATAGCTTCAAACGTTCAGGCGTCAATAGGAAATTTGTGGAGCTCCACAAATATTGTCCAACACCGACATTTCCAACGAGATAGACTTAGCGTGGCCGTTTTAATTCGGGAAAAACGAAAGCCCGCGGAGTTTAAAAAATACCACGTGACAGTGCGCTCTACACGCCCGAACGCACCGCGATTGCAGCGCTCTCATTCGGGCTTTGTAAAAAACATCGCTCGCTTCGCGCCTTTCGTGCTGCGCACGACAGAGCTTCGCGTTGTGGTTGGTTCAAGATAAGCGCCAGTGGGTTCGGGTGGCAGTTGAAAGAAAGCTGGCTCCCGTTTCTGCGGTGGTAATTGCGCTCTCACGCTAGCAGATTGTTGAATGCGTCGCCAGCCGCCGCCGGTAACGTCGGAGCCGAGCAAAGATAGAAGCCCTTTCTCGTAAGCGAAGAGAAGGCGCGGCGCTTGCAATGTTTTTTTTTTTTTCAAATCACGGAGGAGAGCGCTGTAATCGCGACGCATTCTGGCGCACGAAGCGCGCTGTCACGTGGTATTTTTTTAACTCCGCGGGCGTTCGTTTTTCCCGAATAAAAACGGCCACGCTAAGGCTATCTCGTTGGAAGTGCCTGGGTTGGGCATTGTTTATGGAGCTCCACAACTTTCCTATTGACGCCTGAACATTTCAAGCTATATTTAAAAAATAATTCATTTATCTTGAATAATTATTCAAGTAAAACGAGCAAGAAAATTGTACTGCAACTTTAGGTAAACCCTAACAGCATCCACGCGATTTCAGTTGCAAAGAACGCTTATGCTTTTTTAATATCTTGGTCCAAGTTAACTGGGACACCCTGTATACTGTTACGTGGTCACCGCTTTGAACATTCTGCCCCCCCCCCCCCCCCATTAACTAACGCAACTGCTAGGCAGTACAGTCAGTGCGTAATGCGCGTCAGCGCATTACACGGGCTGCGGTTTCTTATGAACGCACGAGTTCTGTCTATAAGACCCGTATACTATTCAGGACCCCACGCAAAGAACGCTGCCAGTTATGGGCTCTGTAACAAAAGCACGCAGGCTGACTTGTCTGTAGCTAGGCTCATGGCCACTGAGTGCGGAATAGCTGAGTTGGTGTTCCTGGGGTTCTCACGTTTAGCAGGAATTTTTTTTATCGGCAAATTTGCCCTTTGAAATAAAGGGAAAGGTTCATAATGATTTCGTTAATGAATGCTAAAGGGGCCCGATGCCGAGGCCCATGTGTCCACATGCGCGTGTCTGGCAGGCAGCTTGGGTGGCAGCCCTGGCTACGTAGCTGTAGTTCGGAAGTGCACCGTCAGAGAGCACCATGTAACGCAATCTGCTGACGTACCTCCACTCTTCTCCTCCAGTTTTCAGGAATGAAGTGCGTCATCTACTTCGCGTGGCTGTGGGCCCTCTGCGCCGCACAAGAGGAGCAAAAGGTGGCCAACGCCAACAACGAGTTTGGCTTTCGGCTCTTGCAGAAGATCCCGGCCTCATCTGAAGTAAACGTATTCTTTTCGCCGTACAGCGTGTCGACAGCGCTAGCCATGGCTTACGCAGGCGCCAGAGGCGAGACGCAGCAAGAGTTGTACGATTCTCTGGCTTACTCGTCCGCTGGCTTGGCGCCTGACCACGTGCACAACGCCCACGCCCAGCACACTCAAGCATTGAAGTCACCTTCAAGCTCGACCCTTCTTGTAGCCAACACAGCCGTCGTTCAAGAAGGATACAACGTACTCAGAGAGTACCTCCACACGCTGAACCAGTCCTTCGGCGCCGAAGCAAGTACTGCCAACTTGGCTGATGAACAATCCCTGAGAAGCATCAACGAATGGGTGAAGCACCATACGGATGGGAAGATTGAGCAGCTGCTCAGCGAACCACTCTCGAGCGACGCGAGGTTGGTGCTTTTGAACGCGATATACTTCAAGGGCCTCTGGAACACGCCCTTCCACTCAGCCTCCACCTTCAAGGCTTCCTTCTTCAATGCGGGAACGGAGCGAGTGGAGGTCGACATGATGCACGGACAGATCACGGCTGGATACGCTCGGGACGACGAGACGAATTCGGACGTCGTCGACCTGCCTTACGCGGGTCTCGATTACAGCATGACCATTGTTCGACCACGAGACCGGACTGGTGCGGACGCCCTGAGACAAGTTCTTACGCGGCAGGTCTTTCGGCGCTTCCTCTCCGAGCTCAGTGAAACCGTTGTCAATGTGGCGTTGCCAAAGTGAGTAGAAAGTTTATATTATATAGAGATGAGCAGTTTTGAAAACAGGTGAGAGTGAACTTTTTGAAGTTTTGCAGAATTTGTGTCGGTATCGTACTTTCTTTGTTTGTTAGAACCAGCATGTAGTGCTCATAATTCATTATTTTGAATCTGGATTACTCCTGCCACATCGTGATTTTAGTAAACACCTCGGTAATATTTTCTCTTTTTACAATGCGGTCCGATGACATGAGTAATGATGGGTGGCTTCCTCACATGCCTATCCATGGAAACAGCGTGAATTTGCAGTCACAAAGCAAAAGAGACGTCAAGTTCGAAAGGAGCGTATGATGCTCATATTCCTTAATTCCAGGTTCGCTCAGTCGGAGAACACATGATTCTCATAGTCGGTCACCCTCCTCTTTGATTTCCACATAGTGAGAACATGTTCGCAATTTTAGAGAGTGCTTGAAAGGTAATATTCGATAAGATATTAATCAGTCAGGCCGAAAATTACTCATAGATCCAGTGCCTAAATTCGTTAGACCGGTAGTCATGGCTTTCACTACCGCTAATGAGGATGCATATATTGGTTTACATGTGGATCAATGCGTTCTTTAGACGACATTGACGTAATCATTCTACAGCATTATTACTCACCTAAATTTGGGGTACTGTGTCTACTCCGCGACTTTAGTAGAGAGGCTACGGCATGGATGACTGTAATGTCTATCTATTACCCGACTGCGTAAGGCTCTCGTTATGCAGAAAATGCGGCGCCGGTATTGTGGTTGTGAGCAAAAATTTCGGACTAGTCGAAAAGATGGCTACGTCGCATGTTGAGCTGCAAGTTTGAAAAGTCCTAAAAATATTAGAAAACTGGTAATTAGAAAGTCGCAACATGACTTAAACGTCGTTAGGACATGTAAGTATATAAGGTAAATAAATTGTGCTAAAATAAAATTGTGAAATTAGTCGGTTATCACACCCCTGACCATTTGGCTGCGAGTCAGACACGCTACAAGGCACTTTTTTTTTTCAATGGAGTATCTATTACAGTGATGCAGTGTTCCGAATGTACACGACTAATGTACAAACCATGAAGAAAACAGTGGTAAATCAACAGAATGCATCGTACGACACACCTAAGCAACCCAGCACTCGAAAAAAGGCATTAAAAAGCACAGCACTCAGAGCGAGTGCCACTCCTGTTCGAAATTGGTCTGGGAATACACTTCTTTTAGATGGACAACCATTCTACTGAAGTGATTTCTTGCAGAAACAACAGACTCACAGTGTCGGTTCATCATACGTGTTTTCCCGAAGCTGTATAGTCCAATAAGAAAGAACATGTCGAAGGGTCCACTACCAAATTGCAGTCAAATGAGATATCGTACAGAATGCGGTGTGATATTAAGTGTTTTTTTTTTAATCTCCGTTGCATGATGTCCAAGAAGAGTATTGCATCTTTGCAACTTATGAGACAATGCTAAATCTTTTCTGGAGCATCACAAAGGTGGCAATTTACATTATACACAAAGGTGCCCTTCTCCCCACCCATGTTTTCACGGGCAATACCTCGCTGAGTAGCTTACAGAAAAATGTCTTTGTGCACTGCGAGAGGGGAATTTTATGTACTGTTTTCAGTGCATCATGTCCCAGTAAACCAAAATCCTTCTACAACCGTTTCCCCGACACTGAAAACAAGAACTCAGGGAGAAACGAACAAGCTGGAAACGAACAGCCAAATGCCCCTCATGCATTAACCCCCCCCCCCCCCCCTAAAAAAAAAAAAGCATGAACTGACTTGAAAGAACGCACGCTCTATTGGGTGTGTAGTGCCGTGGAAAAACATGAAATGTGAAACTATCTGCCGGACATAAAGGTGGATTAAACGAAGGCCTCCAGCGCTTACAGACCGGAAAAGGCTATTCCGCCTCAGACTTACAGAAGACGAATCCCACATAAAAGCGGCAAAAACTCTGTGAAAACGCTGCATATAATGTCTTGTGCAATGAATAATGTGAACTACACAATAACTTGTTGCGACGGGACAGATATTACATGCGGTTGTCCTGCCAACTCGTATGGCTAGGTTAAAGTGCAGCTTTATAAATGTTTCGTGTGGTCTTTCTGGTCTTTCACATAATGATTGTGCTTGTGAAAGAAGAAGCAGCGCCCGTGTCTGCGTGCACCAGATAAACCATTGACGGGACTGATTAACGCTGCAGCGTCATATCCTTTATAGCGGAGCTCAAGTCTCCCTTATTTTTTTTCTTTTCTTTTGCGCATAGACATTGAAGTGACACTTTGAAACGGCATTCAGACACGATTAAGAGGAAATACAGACCTCACCTCACAAAAATGCATTTACGTAAGGGGTATTAAAATTTAAGCTTCTTTACCTACGAAACATCACAAAGAAAACCGGAGTGTTTATGGTTTATCGCGGGGTTTAACATCCCGAAGCGACTCTGGCTATGAGGGACGCCGTAGTGAAGGGCTCCGGAAATTTGAACAACCTGGAATTCTTTAACGTGCACTGACATCGGACAACACACGAGCCTCTAGAATTTCGCCTCCATCGAAATTCGACCGTCTCGGCCGGGATCGAACCCGCGTCTTTCCGGTCAGCAGCCGAGCACCCTAAACACTGAGCCACCGCGGCGAGGCTAGAAAGACCGGAGTCGTTAGCCAGTGTAGTTGATCTGCCATTGTGAAGTTAGCCCGCCACCGGGACAAGCAAAGAAACCCGACGCGCACCGCAATCCAGGAAGGCGAAGAGAATGGAGAGATGTCGCCACGCCGCCGACGCAGCAGCAGTAGGACCGTTAGGGACGTTAAGTTCAGTTGCGGTTAGTATAACCTCAAGCTAATCCGGCCATGTTTTTTTTTCCTACATGCAACGCAGGTTCAAGATTGAAGGCGAGTACAAGCTGAGACGTCCACTGTCGCTCCTCGGAGTCTCGAAGGCTTTCAACAAGGATGAGGCTGATTTCTCAGGAATCAGCGGCTCTCGGGACCTGTTCGTCCACGACGTCGTTCACAAAGCCGTCGTGGAGGTTAACGAGGAAGGCAGTCAGGCAGCTGCAGTCACAGGTGTCACCATCTACACTCAAAGCGCATTCGTGGGAACTCCGTTCGTAGTGAACCACCCCTTTTTGTTCTTCATCCGTAACAGGCAGACCGGAGATGTCCTGTTCGCCGGTCAAGTGAACCACCTCTAGAGGAGGAGCCAGGCTCAGCGTATAGCTATGCTCAGTATTTTGGCATTTGTATTCAGGTTTACTCGTAATGTTCAGCCAGGGAAAAACTTTATCACTACGAAGCGAAACTAGTGACGGTGCAATATCTTTTTAAACAATAAATTTTAGGAGTTGAAAATAAATAGAGACACTACTCCTCCAATCGGAAAGACTCCTGTTTGCCTCCAATAGCGCTTTAGTAGCTAAGCAGTGGAGGCGTATAGGTCTCCATTTCTTTAATTGCGTCGAGTTTGCGCTTCTGGGAATGCGGTGCCAAATTTTTATTGGAGAATGTTCTTGGTGTTTCTTCGTTCTGATTTCCAGCTCTGCATCCAGAAGACTTCAATGTTGGCTTCCCCTGTATGCGATCTTCTCGATATTCTATACTCAACATTTGAATAGAAGTCTCTTTCAAATAAACAAGCGCAAAAACGCTTCACGTGTGTTAAATATGCCGTTCACGCCGACAATTCAATTGCATCTTTTTGTCTCCGGTATCATCGCGGCTGTTCTGAAAGCGCCATTAGAGGAGACCATTATGTAGCGCTTTGATACTTTCCCAGCGTAAAAAACTCGTTGGTGGTGGGTATTACACACATCAAAAGATGTGCATGTGATCTTGTGCTCAGATTATTTAGAAATCCAAGCCAAATCACAGCAATAATTATCGCTCCATCATTTTACACCCATACCTTTTTTCTTCTGAGGGATGCGAAGGCATCTTTTAAGTATTTGTACCCCCAACTCCCTATGTTTTTCTGAGTAAAAACACATGCGTCATATGAAAAACAACGTTATTTGTTTGGCTTTAAACGCAGACCTGCACACGCGCACTACTGCAAGACGTACCTTAAACGCTGGCCGATGATTGAATTCGCAGTGTTACCTTCTCTCCCTCACTGCATTCATTTTGAGCTCATTTCATGAATAGTGAAATAATAAACAGATAACAAAAATGACAGTGGTTTAACTCTGGTTAAACCTGGAGTGACGCGATAGCTACAACTGGCCGAGTGGAACTTGGTCACGTGACCAACCACGTGATCAGCCACGGCGCCTCGCCGCCGGCAGCTGCTCCGCACCACGTGACGAACCACAGGGTGGCGCGCCGCCACGCTGAAGGCTCGAAATGCCACCGTAATATAGCTATCGCTACAAAAGCGCCGCCGAACCGGATCATAGTGTTTTGGTACGAATGCGTTGAGCGCTCATGACCACTGCGTTCAAATATTACTGCTTCTAATGGGCGCTGCGGCACCTGAAGAGTTGGCGCCATGCGTACAGTGCTCGCCAGCGCAGACGCCCAAATTTTCGCAAGTGATGAAGCATTCATCGCTTGGCGTCCACCTGCTTGAGCGTTGAGATTTGTTCAGCTGAACGACGCAGGCACGCGTTTTGTAGGCTAATCAGCATGCGAACATCTCACCACGTGGGCTGCATTCTAGCATCTATGAATAAAAAAACGATAGCTGCTTTTGCTACCAAGTTGTCAGGTCGTGTACGTAGCAGTTCTAGGTGGTGATAGGGAGGGAATGAAAATTATATCGTGCCTTCAATTAATAGTTCACTGTAAGAATAAGCCATCCGTCTGAAAAAAAAATTAGGTATTGAGAATGTTATGCTTCAAGAAGGTAGATTAAAAGGACCAATTGATCAATTTATGAACAAATTGTTGACATCATTTTGACGCGAGAAGGGGTCTCACCGCTGGCTGTTTCACATTTTGACTGCTCCGAAAAAAAGAAGAAAGAAAAGGGAATGATACTGGCCTGATTTTCGGGACGCTGTTGCCCCTTTCAAATGTAACTCTCAGCTTTACTCATTCCACTCTTTCCACCATGTTTGCTTACGCCGAATACATTTTTGCGCGGTAAGTATATATAAACCTTCCTGTTTGATAGATCCAGACATATATAAACTAGCGCAGAAAGACACAGACAGGAGAAAAACGACAGGTCACACTAACTTGTGTCCTGTCTGTTTATTTTTGCGGTAGTTACTGTTTTTAGATTCATTAACCAATTAGCCCCGTTTAAGAGCGTAAGCAATTGATAGAACCTGCGCCTATTCATTTGAGCCAAATGCAGCAGTTTTGCGCAGGACAGAACATTGTGCCTTTAAGAGGGCGCGGTGTGGCATCGACGCAGTGACGACTTGAGGTCGAGACAGGAAAACACCACCGCAACGACAGCAGCAAATCCGCCACTATAGCCAACCGGTAGCACAGACAGCTTAGGACTACATGTAGTGGTGACAAGCCAACTGCCGTGCGTACCAGTGGTTTCGTTGGGTTGCTTGTATCTGCGTCATTGAAAGTAACTTTGCTGACGGCGACTCAGCAGCAAATGGTGCTGTGCCTGCTCCTGCCGCAAGCTGTGCACGGACACGTCGAAGCAAAAAAAAGAAAAAATAACTGGTGCGGCCATTACCACGGTACTCGTTTTATAAATGAGAATAAAAAAAAACTGCTAAAAGTGAAGGTCTCCTAGGATTACTTCAGGTGGCCTACGGAGCCACATGACACCCTAGCACGCGTCTGCAATGGTAATTTTAGGTGGTACACAGAACCACAGCACCCTCTGGCGCGTGTTTCAGGCACCATGTCGTAATAAAACGCCAGCCCTCTCTTGTTCTGGGCGTGGCACAGAACGGACTTGTTTGTCTTTTCTTTAATCGATGTTATAAAGCTCTGCGGTGTTTACTGCTCGCTGTGCCAAGACTACACGGCGAATGCTTTTTACAGTTCTTCTCTCGTCCCACTAAGAAAATATAAAAACATTTTTTTTTTAGCCTCCAAAAGTGTTTGGCTACACTAGAAAAGTGAGTTACATTTCGCTCTAACTTCGCCTTGAGAGCACTGTTGTTCGACTGACGTTAATAATAATAATAATAATAATTGGTTTTTGGGGAAAAGGAAATGGCGCAGTATCTGTCTCATATATCTTTGGACACCTGAACCGCGCCGTAAGGGAAGGGATAAAGGAGGGAGTGAAAGAAGAAAGGAAGAAAGAGGTGCCGTAGTGGAGGGCTCTGGAATAATTTCGACCACCTGGGGATCTTTAACGTGCACTGACATCGCACAGCACACGGGCGCCTTAGACTGACGTTATCATGAACAGAAAAAGGGTTGACCCTTGCTTCCACCCAGTCAAACCTGAAGCAGTTGCCGAGCTGGCTCCGAAACATCAGTTCTCCCGTGAGAATTTGCTTGCAGTATCACAGTTTTCTCTCTAAGTACGAAGGTGTAGCAAAGGTTGTAATAAACAATTGCAAAAGTTAGCCAATCGTTCGAATGTGGCGCCGTTCCCTGCGCCGTTCAGGACGCTCTTGTCCTGCCCTTCTGCGTCTGATAGGCTCTGTCGCGCGCTACGTATATTAGTTGAGGAGCAAATAAGAATCTACTAGCTGAACAGCAGGTGTTATGGGCCTTCTAGGGATGCCATGGAGAGAAGAGGGAAGTTTTTCTGTTATCAGGAACGAAGATCATTTCAACCCTTTGACGACGTGTGTAAAAATTGGTGCACGCAGACAAAAGCTATCCAGCAAATGCGCGACTACAAAACTCACACGTGTAAATCGTAACGCTTTGGAAAGTGTCTGACTAAACGAACCAGTTGGGTCATGTATGCAGCAATGTTCCAGTATCATCATCATCATCATCATCATCAATCATCATCATAATCATCTAAATCTGTCTGACTGCGCCCACTGCAGGGCAAAGGCCTCTCACATATATCTCTCCAATTAACCCTGTCCTGCGCCAGCTGCGGCCACCCTATTTCCACAGGCTGCTTAATCTCGTCCGCCCACGTATCTCTCTGCAGCCCCCTGCTACGCTTCCCTCCCGTTGCAACCCATTCTATTACCCTGAAGGACCATCGGTTATCTTTCCTCCACATTACATGCCTTGCCCAAGCCCATTTCTTGCTCTTTATTTCGATAGGATGTCATTACCCCGTGCTTTTTTTCCCTCAACCACTCGGCCCTTTTCGTGTCTCTTAATGTTACATCTATCATTTTTCTTTCCACTGCTCGCTGCACTGTCCTTGAACCCAAGAAGGCCGGGAATTGTCATGATGAAGTTAAACCTCGAGCGGAGCTGTATACATTTAGGCAAAAATTTCAAATGTAACAAGAACAAGACGTACCGCTCCCTCAAGCAGGAATTTGGGCAGGTTTACGTCACGATATGATGGCAGGTGTTTGTCCCGTATAGCTCTACCAGCACTAAAGTAGCAGTACAGCTGCCCTTCTTTCGCGTTCATTTTTGCCATATCAATTTCGGGAGCTTGGCACAAAAGCCTGCCTGGATAAACTTCGAGGGGACTGCTTGCTGGCCTATGAATCTCGCTCCTCTCTGCGCATGCGCTGCTCCAGATATTCTGCGCTCACCATTCGGTTCGGGTTGTGTCGCTAGTAAAGAAGATAAACCTTCATTGTCTCTCCATTAGCCATTCCCGCTGACAGCTCATTTATTTTCTTGGTCGGCGTCCTCGGACCAGTTTTGAAAGTGGGATTGGAGGAGGAAATTGTAGCAGTGTAAAGGATCGACAAGCGAATAAAGCTGAAGGCCGGAGGCTAGCAACGCTTTCGAACTGCTTTTCTAGAATAATGTTAGATCTTTTGGTCGTATGCAAGTTACTTTCGTCCATTACCTAGTGCAGTTGACCCGGCCGCCGCGAGGGCACAAGCCACTTTGAAGGCTTTAGGAGCACAGTCTCGGAAAAACCGCGGTGGTGCGAGCGGCAAAAGACGGGAAGATAGATTTGGCTAGAGCTGGCCACTACAAAGCGATGCCGGCGATGCAGCAGAGCCCAGCTCCAGCCGGTAGCATTAAGTTGAATTTCGCTTTTTGGAAATATTTGACAATACGCAGCAGCATTACCAAGGCACCGGGAGAAAAAAGCAGAAGTCCTCTGACTAGGCCCCTTGCACACTACAGCTGTCGCAGCGCAAGCAACAGTACATTCTTGTTCATTACAATAATCATAGTAGAGCACTTGTGCTTTCAGTGAAAGAAGAAATTTATCACAGTCATCACAAACGAAACACACATTCAAACACTTTTTACTGTAGCATTAAAATAAACATTTGATGCATCATAAAAAAGTCAATGCCTTTCGGTGATCATTAAAGGAAGGAAATTCACTCATTGGATAGACAAAAAATATAGCTTAGTTTTCGGGAAACAGGCAAGCTAGCAGACCGTTCCACTATTTCAAGTAATGAAGGTTGGCGATTTAAAAGCTCAGGGACTTGTCAGGATAGTAACTGTTCCATAGTTTGTTCTAATTTTTCTTATGTTAAAATGCATGCGTCTTAAAAGTAAGTCGTTTCAGCATCTGTGTAAAGTGCAGAGAAGAAGCGTTTAGGGTCGGCTCGAAGTTCAGAGAAGTACAGCTGTGACAACTGTTGATCGTAGAGGTTCCGAATAGTCAGTATTGCGTGATTTTTAAAGTAGACTTAAGTACGTAGAATTAGACTTGGATATGTTTTCAATATATCTAACACCCCTTTTTTGCGTCAAGAGAAGGCTTTTAATGTTTGGTGGTCACATTCCAAACGAGTAAGCAATATCGCAGTCTAGTGTGAAGAACCCTAAAACAAAGTTGCCGCTTTTGTCTCCTGTTATTAGCGCGCACGTGTGCATCGTCCGGGACACTTGATGCAGCTCACTGTATTATGACATAACATCCTCTCATCTACACTCTCAATCTTCTTTCCTTCGAATTTCCTTTACGCTATTGTGGAGTACCAGGCCAGGGTCACTTTTTCACCGGCTGACCTCTCCACCTTCTCTATAAATAAAGTTCTCCCTCTCTCTATGATAGCAGTGGGAACGCGTGGCAGTAGGCGTTAAAAAGGCGGGGATTTGGAATCGGCGAGGACCTATGAGGGGACTATAAAAAAAAACGATTTATCTATTCCTGCTCTTGAGATTTACAGAGGAAGGCGAAGAAGAAGAGCAGCTTCAGTTGCTGGTGAGTTATATCTCAAGTACTGTAGCAGCTCTTAGACCCGTTGAGGCCTGCCCTGCCCGCCAGATAACGTGCGCAGCTCTTCAGACGTGCTGCCACGCGCTGTGTGCTGCTGCGGCCTTGGTGGCGTGCTCAGCCTTGATGCGCCTCTCGCGTTGACACGCGCCAAATGGTGTCAAGACCTTGAGCAAAGTGCGGCAGCGGTGGGGCCATGGAAAAGTTAGCTTACTGTTTTGTACATGTTATGCGGAACTCGTAAGACACGTGTCTAATCTAGCCGTTGAGTGAAATGCATCCTTCTCCAGCTACAAGGAACGGGAAGATGGCGTGCGTGCGTGTGTGTACTAAATGCTTATGTGTCAAAGCAACGCTATGAACTACGAGGCACGGCGTAGTGGAGAGTTCCGGATAGTCCCGACCACGTGAAGTCATTTCACGAAAGTCAAAACCCCGGCAGACGCAGCTGTTAGCATTGCGTCTCCATTAAATGTGGCTGCCGCAGCCGGGACTTGACCGCGCGCTCTCGTGCTCTGCACCCGAACGCCAAAACCATTGAGCTACACCGGCAGGTGGAGGTTCATAATCGTCGTCAGCATGAGCCAACTAGCCCAAGCAAGAGTTTTACCTGACTTGTTAGCTATTACTGAACCGTATAAAAAAGGGAAACTTCATTCGTGCAATGCATAACTCACGTGCGCCTCAACCATGATTTTAGTGTTACATCTGCCAACAAGCTTAGCATAGCGGTAATATTCGAGTGCATTTTTTTTTCTATGAACTGAAAAGCAGGAAAGAAAAGTCTACAGCGTCCACTGCGCTTTAGCGCGTGCTACTCAGTTCCCGCGTGCAGCGCGAAACTCGTGCGATGCTGGGGTCTGAGTACGCCGACTCGGTGAAACATGAACTTGCATCTAGCTGCCCTCGCCACGGCACAGCAGACTTGTGAAAAACTAAAGAAGAGCGCTTAAATACGTTCAACCACCGCTTTAAGTAGACAAGTGGGGCGATAAGAGTGCGGGAAAGAAAAATTCGCCGCCGTTTTATGTTGTTTCCAGCGCCGTTCTGAGAAGCACCTCATAGAAGGACACAAAAAAAGAAACAGCTAAAATGAGCACAACTTCATCGCATAGGCGCCGGCACAACATAGAAGGAGAAGGAGGAGGGAAAACGCCTCGCACAAAAGCAAGAAGGAAGCCCGAGGCACTGAAGGACCTTGACTTTCCTTATCGGTGCGAGACGCGCGACCGAAACACAACCCTGCGCAATCAGAAGTCGCGCGAGTATAGTCAAAGAAACAGAAGGGATGGCGCGGGGCTGCCTTGGGGGGCGTCATCAGATTAGACGCTATTTTGAAGAGAGGGGTGAGAGAGAAAGCGGACGGTGGTCTTTCGCGAAAGCGTTTCCAAGGAGCCCTCGACCATATTGGGTGTCTGCTGCCTCTCGATATAAGCGACGCTTGGCACCGGCCCCGCACACACGTAGCGAAGGCAGGGCAGCGGACAGCCACGTGCACTTTCTTGGGCGACCATTGCGATCGACTTAGGCCGGCTGTAAACAAACTGCGTTGAGGACACATCGGAAACAGGTACGTCTGAGCGCCATTTCAACATAACTGCTCTCACAAAATAAGTGTACAGTATTTTTCGCAGCTGCAAAATTATCTCATTCCTGGTTGGCTACTAGTATGAAGATCAGTACTCTACACTGAATCAGCCCTGAAAAAAAAAAGTAAGTTGCCTCAGGCCGTGCAAGGTGGAGACACAGACAAGACAGGGTTTGAGTATGATAGAAATGTGTTCCTTGGCGTAATTGGTTGTCGGCTCCTCCAGTATGCTTCAATCACTTTTGGCGTATCCTAACCACTCTTTATATACCCTATTTTACTAATATATGATCCCTTGAAGTTGTCTTAATGTAAAAACTGTTCGCCGCACCATCTCGCGGTTATCTCGATCAGGCTTTCAGCCGCCTTCCGACATATTTTACCTATACATCTCTTCATATAAACATAAATCCCGCCTTCTCTAACGATGCTTCCTATGCATGATAACCGCTTCGATCGCGGTAGCGGTATCTCCGACACTATGATGCCCAAATAGAAAAGATAACTTGTACTGATATATCAGTAACCACTGATGGAATTCTTACCAGTTTTTTAACGCACCTAACTATACAGGCAATGCGGCTGTACACTAGATGCTGGCAACCGCCCTGGCTATCGTTGACATTTATCGTTACTTTCTCTCTGCGCAGTCACCGCATCATGAATCTGCTAGTGGCCCTCACCGCCATCATGGCGGTGAGCCTCTTCCCGCATGGCCTCTGCCTGACAGAGAAGGAGCAGAAGCTCATCGCAGCGAACAACGAATTCGCCATCCGGCTTCTCAAGGTGCTGTCCAGCCGACCGGACGAGAACGTATTCTTCTCTCCGTACAGCCTCTCTACGGCCCTGGCCATGGCCTACGTGGGCGCCAGGGGAGCAACGCTGGAGGAGCTTTCGAACGCCCTCGGCTACAGCGCAGCCTCTCTCAGCGAAGGTGACGTCCGGGAGGCGTTCACCCACCAAACCAGCCGACTGCAAGCGCACGCCTCGCGAGCTGGCCTCGAAGTGGCCAACAGCGCTGCTGTCCAGGAAAGTTTCCATGTCCTCGAGAGTTACTACAACGTCCTCAACAGCACGTTCAAAGCTCGCGTCTTCGAGGTGGACTTCGTGCAGCAAGGTCAGCAGGCCATTGATGCCATCAACTCGTGGGTCCAAGGTGCTACGCAGAACAAGATTGACAAGCTCTTCAATGAGCCCCTTAGCACCGACACGCGTCTGGTGCTAGTGAATGCCATTGTCTTCAAAGGCCTGTGGGAGCTGCAGTTCAAACCCAGCGAAACTAGTAAGCATGTATTCCATAATGGCGGCATCCAGCCCGTGGAAGTGGACACCATGTTCTCGAGGCGGGAGACGCCCCGGGGCTTCTCCGAGGAGCTGCAGTCCCAGGTGATCGAACTTCCGTACCGCGACAGTGATTACAGCATGGTCGTCGTGCTGCCGACACAGCGTGACGGTGTGGAAGCAGTCAAGCAGGTCTTGACTATCGAAAAGCTCAATGCGGCCATCGCTTCGCTCACGAACCGCACAGTCGTGATTTCTCTCCCCAAGTGAGTATCTTTTTTTACTGAGTAATGCAGGCACAATACAGGGCATGTAATGCAGGGCATGTAATGCGAAGGGAAGATAACAGCTGGTCCTTAAGGATAACGGATTGGATTCCAAGAGAAGGCAAGCATAGCATGGGGCGGCAGAAAGTTAGGTGGGCGGATGTGATTAGGAAGTTTGCAGGCATAGGGTAGGCGCAGCTGGTAAAGGATAGGGTTTATTGGAGAGACATGGGAGAGGCCTTTGCCCTGCAGTGGTTGCAGTCAGGCTGATAAGAATGATGACGAAGCAGGCACAAGCGCTTAAACTCCCACTAATATCCTAAAGCAAGTCGGTTTAAACGGGCACATTACTGCTATATCACACCTCTTTGAAATTAGAATTTTCTTTTCAAGGCCGCACTGATTACATCTTTCCATGTGTGTGCTGCATCTGGGGCCACCCACGCATAAACCTGCCCGAAAATCCGCGACCTGTTATCAACCACAGCGCTTGATTTTTGGGTAAAACCCCGTGAACACAGATGCAAACGTATAGTCGTTGTGTTACCCATGGAGTAAATTTCAGGCGCTGCATAGTTTTGCAAGAAAAGATCAGAAGTCAGGGAAGAGGTCCAACATGATTAGGCGCTCGTGGTTACCACTTGCTAAAAAACAGAACGAAAAATTTTAGGGAGCGAATGAAATTTTAAAATTTAAGAAGCGATGCCTTTGAGGTGGCACTTACAGTGGGCTGATGCAGAATAATTAGACAGTGACTTTTTCCCCTATCAGCGTGATAGAAAGAGCGCCCTTTGTGTGTTAAGCGCTCGTTCCTCTAGTCTGTATACATTCGCCGTTCACCGCTCCTGTAAACATAGTCAGGCTACGTAGGGTACGCAAATTTTGCGACTATATAACCAGTGTAGCTACATGTGAAGCCAATATTGTGCAAAAATAGAATGGCTTCAGTGTGTAATGAGATGCCCTCTTTCGGAAAGAAAAAGAAGAACTCCGTGAAGGACCCCTCTCCGACATTATGGCATAAGAGTTACGATGCTGTGACGTAACGCCCACCTGGAAGCTTCTTTACTGCGTGTAAAAATTTCGCAAACGCAACTGCTTGCGGAGATTGGCAACAACAGTATGGCAGTGATCATTTCTTGAGCAAGGTAACTATTTTTCCACTGTATTCGAATATGTGGGTATGAACACCGTCATCCTGATTAGCGAAGCGTTTCTTTTTTTTTTTTGGGGGGGGGGGGGGGGCAATATTTTGGAACATACAGTCGGCTTCGGAGTTCAAATTAGGCGCGCTGCGCTTGGAATCGTTTGGCTAGAAAGTGTGGCTCCATCTGTCGCACTTTTTAACCAACCGCTGTAGGCAGCCATGGCCGGTCTGGAGAGGAACGGCCGCCACTCGAGCCTGGCCGTGAGGCAGCATATACAACGGTGAGGGAACAGCGTAGGGACGAGACACAAGGAAGTTTGAAAGACACTCACGGGTGCTGTTTCAGAAGGCTAGGATTGGAGTTCAGACAGTTTAGAGAGCCCGAAGAACAAGAAATGAAGTTTAGAAAAGCGAATTGGCGGGCTAGTGCCTTGTCTCTCGTTCCTGCGCCGTTCCCTCACCATGCAAAAGAACCAACTAGCCAGCCAAATCGCTCTTCTAAAGCATATACAGATCGCATCCAAGCGTTCCCCTCACCTCGCGCTAAAAGGCAAGGACAGAAATGCCTCTACCTTTAATGAACACTGATTCCAGCGCCGAGCGCATTTCACTTTTCAGGTGTACTTCGGAGTGAGAGATCACTGTTTTCTGAGTATTTTACGCTGCGAAAATTATGAGAGAAAATTGAAAGGCTCGAAAGAAATCGTCAAACTGTACGCCTCAACCATGTGTCGACCTCACTTCCAGGTTCAAGCTGGACAAGTTCAACCCACTCAAGAGCAACCTGACGCACCTCGGCCTGGGGAGGATCTTCGACGATGCGGACCTCTCGGGCATCACAGGCGACCGCCAGCTGGTCGTGTCCGATGTGCTCCAGCGAGCAGTCGTCGAAGTGAACGAGGAGGGCACCGAGGCGGCCGCTGCCTCTGGAGTGGTCGGCGTAAACCGCATCGGCATCGATCCCTTCCGTTTCTACGCAGACCACCCGTTTCTGTTCTTCATCCGCGACCGTAGTACGCAGGAGCTTTTCTTTGCTGGACAGGTCAACAAGCTCTGAAAAGTGTTACATTCCAGTCAGCGTGGCTTCCATGCGATGCTCATTATACCGCGCGCTTGAAATTGATACAAATACAGACGTCTTTTCATTTTGTGCCCACCATTGCGTCCTCGTGTTGTATACCAAAAAGAATGCGCCTGAAAAAAAATTATGGAGGGCAGTTAAGACTATAACTGCGTGCTTTGAAGGCGAAATCATTAATTTTTAATTCACATTTTTCTTTCTTTGTAATTAAACACCTACTCATTAACATACAGTCGTAAATGAACGCATACACTACGTTCGCTGTCATTCGCCAGAGAAGAAGTGTGTTTTGTATGGTGGTAAAACTTTATTGGATACACTGGGGTGGGTTTTAGAGGAGAGTGGAGGATTTCACCGCTCCCTCGCCTGGGTAGTAGTCCTCATTCCGGGACACCATTAACAGTAGCCGCTGCCCGAAGTCTTTGAACCAGCGCCCTCTGGGACTCCAAGTCCAAGCAGTCGAACAAGGTCGCTTCCCAGCCCCCTCTCGTTGGCTGATTTACTCTCTTTATTTACGGATTTTATTCTGGCAGTCCCATACCATATGATATGCGTCTGCCCACATCTCACAAAACTTACAGTACCCCGAAAAAGTCGGGCCTATGTGTTTAAGAATCGCAGGGCTTATAGAAACGATCCCGTTTGCAGCCTCCTGAGGTGTCGTTCCTCAGTTCTATCCTGGCCCTTGGCGGGCTCCAGGAACGTCTGCCTACTGAGGCGCAGATATGCTGTAATGTCCGAATAATCTGGTAAGCGTATTTGGTACAGGAGTCCCGACAGAGTCTGGCAGTTCAGTGCAACTCCGGGAGGGAGACACTCGGGCGGCTGTTTGAGCAGCCTCGTTCCCTTCTATTCCCTGCTGTACGGGCACCCAGACCAATTGTTTTGTTCTCCGCATTGAGCTATGTTGAACGTTTGCTAAAATTTTGCTGGCAAGCGACCCTATTCTTCCCCTTGTACAATTTCGACAGGCGTGTTGAGAATCAGAAATTACGTGCATGGCGTCTGAACGAGTTACTGCCAGCGCTATCGACACTTCCTCGGCTAACGCAACTTTACTAGTTTTTACCAGCAGTCCATCCACCTGCTTTCCATCGTGTATGACCGCGACGGTGCAGATGCCCTCTTGCGTAGGGCTCGCCGAGTCTTCATAATACGTGCCATTTTCGCTGCCGTAATGATCCTCTATAGCTCTAGCTCTGGCTTCTCTCCTACCTTGATTGTGCTCGGAATGCATGTTTTTTGGTCTTGATCTAACTAGTAGTTTATCTCTCTAGTCCTTGGGAATGTCCCCTCAGTCTCCTGTGGTGGGTGGCAGCGCTATGTGCAGCACCTCGAGGACTCGTCTATCAACTTTGGTGGTCGTTGACAACCGCATTATATGGCTTGTTTGGTAAGCTCTTCTTGAGAGTAGTTCTTGCAGCGTGTTATGCATTCCTAGGTGGAGAAGGCGATCAGGGGACGTCTTGGAGGGGAGTCCAGGCGCCTTCTTGATGGCCGCTGTGACTATCACGTCTAATTTCTTCTTGTCGCTGTGCCGCAGTTTTGTATAAAGAAAAGTTTTGTGTTCTGCATGAAGAAAAAAAGGTAGTTTTGTGGCCTATGGGCTGCGCGCTCTTCACGCAATCTATAATTCCTTGGTTTAATTCCGCGCATCTTCTGAAGAATTTTCCTTCTTTCAGTGCACGTTAAAGATCCCAAGGTGGTCGAAATTATTCGTCAGCCTTCCACTAGGGCACCTCTTTCTTCTTTCACTCCTTCCTTTATCGCTTCCCTTAACGGCGAAGTTCAGGTGTCCACAGAGATATCAGACCGTTACTGCGCAATTTTCTTTCCTAAAAAAGCGATTATCAATATTCGCTATCGCGCAAGGCGCATTACAACGACAGCTGTGGCGTTGCTGCGCGATCGTCGCGTTCGTGTCTGACTACTGCACCTCCCCCACACCTCACTATATGAAGAGTGTACACTGACCGCATAGTTTAGGTCGTGCAACTCGTAGATCACGCGAGCGCGTAGATCTCGTTAACGAGGGTGCAAACTCATCGTGGCATACGGACGACATTCTCATTGTCCGGCAATATGTGACGCGATGATTTTCGCTCAGTCCCCCATCGGTCACGGTGATAATAATTGGTTTTTGGGGAAAGGAAATGGCGCAATATCTGTCTCATATATCGTTGGACACCTGAACCGCGCCGTAAGGGAAGGGATAAAGGAGGGAGTGAAAGAAGAAAGGAAGAAGGAGGTGCCGTAGTGGAGGGCTCCGGAATAATTTCGACCACCTGGGGATCTTTAACGTGCACTGACATCGCACAACACACGGGCGCCTTAGCGTTTTTCCTCCATAAAAACGCAGTCGCCGCGATCGGTTTCGAACCCGGGAACTCCGGATCAGTAGTCGAGCGCCCTAACCACTGAGCCACCGCGGCGGGTTCGGTCACGGTGACGGCTAATTTTCAGGGACGTCGTCTCCGGTAAGGGCCACATGATAATTTTCTGTGGCTCCGCCAATGGATGAGGGCGTTGCTGAAATGCCGGTCACTATTTTTGCTGTAAAAACTGACAGGCCTCGCCGTTCGTGTCATGGTGAGTTAGCGGAAACCAACGCCGCTACGCACGTATGACGGCCGTGGACAGTAGAATGACGTCAATTTATTGATACGAAATGCGTTTTCTGGTTGAGAAATTTTCATTTAACTGAATATAAATGTATTTATAACAAACACCCGAGAGATGTGCATTAGCTAAAACCTGAATGAACAGCATAAGTAAGCTTATAAGCTAAGGCAGTATGTTACAAAATGGAGAAGACCTCTGTCACTGCCTCAATATAATGTAAATGCAACGTTCTTATATGATTCGCAGTAAGCCTGACTTTGATAACTACATTCAGGTCAGACGGGTCACCACTAGAGCTAGTGATATATGACAACACAAGCCCACTATGACATCACCAGCATTTCTCGTCCTCCCTATAGGCCGCACAGAAGCGGGTGAGTGTAATGCACCTAGTTCTTAAGTTCAGCTGGGTGCTGCGCGTTTGTGACTCTACAGTCGCTCATCTCCTGATTTGTGTTTTTAGAACAAGAGGCGGTCTGTTGAGAGTACGGCAATGTTTTCGCGAGCCAGCACATGGAGCCCAAAAATGAAACTATGGGAGTTGTACTGTACAGTCAGAGCGGAATGAAACGCCAACACCACCATGCCGTGCTTTCATACTTTGCAGTGAGATATTCCTTTACAACCGGTTTATTAATATGTACTTCGGTAGAAATTTTCGCTAGAAGCATGAATCAGGCTAGTTGTAACCTGCAGCTATACGCTCCTATGCATAATGGCGGGCAGTGCACGACCATGTGCCTAGCTGATCTTGGGGATTCTCCCATTGCTCACCTCTTAGCTGCTGCACGAAAGTCCAGCTCACTACGGCTTTCGTAGAGCGTTACCGATACCGTATGCAACCGGTGGCTTAATGTATGGCCGACGTCATCCAGCAAGCGTTTACAACGAGCATTTGGAGAGAGAGAGAGAGACTTTAATGAAACAGGAGAGGTCTGTCTGGTTGTATGTCATTCCAACAACCAGGCAGACCTCTCCTGTTTCATCAAAGTCTCTGTCTCTCCTCTCTCCTACTCCTCCACTGTTTTCAGCTGCACCTGGAGGCCGTTGCATTCTCTAATATCACTCGTCCACTGAGTAAGTCTTCCTTCCGCTCTGTGCGTGCATACTAGTTGCACCGAGGAACGCCTGCAACTGTTTATACGCGGAATTGGTTCATGGCGCGCGCTTGCGTGTTTATTGCGATTACTCCGAAACTGCGGCTAAGTCCCTCCTGGCTCCACCAGTCACGATGTACGTCACAATCCCACACGGTGTGCATCATTACCGCCGGGTCCACGAAGGTCTTGCGTTCCGCTGGCCCTCACACTTTGCAGCCCACGATCCTACGCAGGGCCGCGCCTCGTAAAACGTCGCCTTGATCGTGGCCTTGAGGAACGTCGGGGAAGATTCGTCGCCTCGATCTACGGTCGACCGCCGACCGACGTTCCAGCACGAACATGCGTAAGGTTCTACGGCAATATCTTCTTGCGCGATGGAAATCCCTGATGCAACGAGGCTGCTGCCACGTTGGCCGTCCATTCTCAAAGGTGTCGTCTTTAACACCCTCGATGGAGACATTATTCCAGCGAAGAAGACTGCTTGCTGCAACAGTCCCTTCGGCAGCGAGGCCAGGCAGATGCGAATATAACGAATCTTGGAACGGCACGATCTTTTCAGTCAGAATCGATGCGAAGGGGATCACTCGAGGTCTGTTGGTATCCGCCGGCGAACGAAAAAACAATCACCTGCATATTGATTGCTTTTCTAGTGCATATGTGTCGCAAATCTTGAATACTTATTGATCAACAGCACGAATTAAAAAGAAGATTTATCAACAGCACTAATTTTAAAAAAAGATAGAAAAATTCCCCTATGCTTTCGGAATTCGGTGACCGTTGGCTTCCTCCTCATGTGTGCCATAAGGAGCCTCTCATTTCGCGGCCCTTGTCCGCTCAACAGCGTCTGTACACATAGTTAGAGCCTGATGACACGAGCACTGTCTTTGAGTACAGAGGCTAGCTTCCACAGTGCACGTGGAAACCGGTTTGCGGTATAGGTCGATTAGGAAAACGACCAGGCTTTCGCCGCTCTTCCTGGACTCATAGATGGTGGTTGGTATGAGGCCGGTAGTCTATTTTTTTTTCTGCTATAAACTGTTGTGAGTCTGAGCAGTTGCACGTTTACTATATACAGTAAAACTATCTATCTATAGGTAGATAGATAAAGTTAATGAAACGAAGGCAAAAGTTTTACTACAATATGTTTTGGATTGGTTTATGGGGGTTTAACGTCCCAAAGCGACTCAGGTTATGAGAGACGCCGTAGTGAAGGGCTCCGGAAATTTCGACCACCTGGGGTTCTTTAACGTGCGCTGACATCGCACAGCACACGGGCCTCTAGAATTTCACCTCCATCGAAATTAGACCACCACAGCCGGGATCGAACCCGCGTCTTTCGGGTCAGCAGCCGAGCGCCATAACCACTGAGCCACCGCGGCGGTTTTACTGGAATATGTATTACAGCAAGCATGCGGGAGTAAATTATGTCTGTACAGTGTTCCCGACCAAATTATGACACGCCAGCATAATGAATACTAACGCTTCCCAAAATGCAGCACTAACCATCCTTAGAGCAAGCAGATGCAATGCCGTTTGTCTGTTCTGGAGCGACAGGCTGTTAGCTGGCTAAGTCTTTCAGGCAGCGGAGCAAAACACAAGCTCACAACAAATATTAACACACAAAACCGAAAACTTGCGCATGTAGACACTATGTCACACTGCTATCATCTGCGATATTTCAAACGCGTCGTTCTTTCTTCTTCCAGGCATCTTGCCGCTCATTTTTACTGAGCTGCGTATAGCCATAACCACTGAGATTTATTATGTCCTGCCAAAGTAGAATGGGATAATACATAGATGCACGGTTTACGGCGGTACGTGACTTCGCCTCTCCGCCATTCTCTTATTGACGGCACGTTTGCGCTCCCGCGCCAGAGTCTGCCTCAGTGGCAGCAAGCGCGATTATAGCGGCACCTGGACACAAGTTCTTCATTTTCATTTTGTGAACTATAATACGTGACCACTGAGCAAGGATATGTTCGAGCTTCGTAGCGTTCATCGATGCGACGGCCCGTACATTGCCTTTTCCTTGATTTCCAGTAATGTTTCCTAGCTGGCCATTTTCCTGCTTGCCAGATCACTTTCCCTAGCTTCCGATAGGTGGCATAAACACCCCGCTCATTTTGTGCTTCACTCACAAGGCGGCGTGCTGAACGCCGCCCGGTTAAGAACACTTCACGCCCGGTGTCAACATACATATGGCAATACAAGCACAATCACTCTCCCTGAGACCCTAGGGCTTAGAAATGACAAAGGAAAAGTGAATGAATCTGCGTTAGACGTTAGCAGGAAGTGAATGCAAGATTGGTAGCTCTAAAGCAAGGCGGTGACCTAAGGATATAACTTCGTAATTAAAAATTTTCTGAAAGATAAAATTCAATATAATTTTCATTTGAAAAAAATAGCGAATCTATAGAGGACACCCTTAAGTTTTACAGATCGGTTAGAGAAATGTAAGGAACAACAAGCACCAAGCATGGTTGCACCTGCAACCACCTCAATTCAAAGGGGACGTGTACATCCATCTATCCAGTTACGCTGAGGAGCTCTGTGCCACGTGCCGTTCCAGGCAGTCAAGCAATTATAACATTTATTTGTTTCCCTTTTGAGTCATGCACACCTCTTATGCGAAAGAAAGGCACAGCGCTGCCTCTACTAAGAGAAAGCGGTCGATTAAAATGAAGACAAAGTTGCATTCGCCTGTCCAAAGCGCCCTTTCTCATGGTTTTGCGACATAAACACTTAGCATATTTTCAGGGGACACACAGACACGAACACCAACCCACATGAGACTCGTATGTTTATCTGCACACCCACAAGAACTTTCAGTTTGATAACTTGCAGATTTGAAGCACTGAGTGCCTACTTGCGTTTACAGTCTACCCCCAATTTTTTCCATCCGCGTGTATTTAAAGATGCGAGTTTTTTTAGACATTTTATTGGTGCACAAAAAAGAAGCCCTAAGATCGGCATTAAGCCTAAGTTGGATAACCTAGAAAGAAGCCGCCCGTACAGCCCCGGTAACAGTCGCGAATCTATGCAGTATAAAGTCACACCAACACAGCGAAGACATGAAATTTTCAATAGCACAGCTTTCAAAGTGATCTCATCGCGTAATTACGGATATAGTTACACACAATGGTATCAAGTTGCGGTGAGTGGCACTACGAGTCAGAAACTGCACGAGAGCGCACTTTTTTCCACATATGCGACTCGCATAATTTCACTGCTCTTCGGTGCCCAACATTTCTCAACTCATTACAGCCAGTGGCACAGAGCAATTAAGCGAACATATTTAATTAATTAAGCCCTTTTGAGAAGACAGACAGCGTATACAATTGCGCGCGTCAGAATTCGTGCATATTTCTGTTTGTGAGTACGACTCGGAGTTTCTCTGATAGCAAAAATGATTGATTTATGGATTTATGAACAGCTACGACGACAGTTCGTATCACCGACTTTTAAAATTATTTTGTCAACTTTCTTTTGTGATGCAGGCAACTAAGGGGAACGCGGAATGCGTTTTTTGCGATTTTTATTTTTTTAAACTTTGTTCCCCCATTCTCTAGTGCGTCAGCCGAAGCGCAGGCTGAGACCTCAGCCCGTCGGATCACTGAAATAAACCTCGTCATCATTGCTAATTAATATCTTAAAGCTCAGTGCAACACTGTGGGAAATAGTAGAGATTTCGGAGTTAATTTTCACTCTTTGGATTTCGTTATTGTATTCCGCAATCTCATCATACCGCAGTTTCTGCATTTCACCTCCACAGAACTGCGGCTGCTTTGACGATGATCGAATTCGCGAACGAGTGCACAACATCCGAATGACTCAGCAATTAACTCGTGCAGGTAGTTTGGTGCATCTCAACAATGGTCGGAGACGTATGGGTCACACCGTCAATCAGAGGTCCCTACTCAAAACACAACGCGAGGCCCTTGGCTTCACGGCAGGAAGCAGACGGCACGAAGCAGGCGCGATGGCGCGAAGGCAGAAGACGCGAATCGCGAGCGACGGCGCGACCTTCGACGCTGAATTCCGGGCCGAGTGCTGCACGCAGGAAGGTCGATGTGCGCACGCGACAGGCGGGATTCGCCACTTCCTGGGACCACCTCCTCTCACGTTTGGTGGCAAAGAAGTGCGCAGCCACGCACGCAGCCCCTGGCCTTGGGCAGCACTCGGCCGCGCGCGGTGTGAGAATTCTGTGCCGTTTGTCGCTTCGTTACTCTACGCACGCGCTGCTGCCTGCGCCAAGCAGTCGTGGATTGCTATGCGCGCCCGACGCTATATTTGTTTTGACGTGCGCGGAAGGCGCGCTCCGTTTGCACTCCTGGCAAGATTTAGTACTACTGCGCTATTACTACTAGCCGCCGCGGTGGCTCAGTGGTTATGGGGCTCGGCTGCTGACCCGAAAGACGCGGGTTCGATCCCGGCCGTGGCGGTCGAATTTCGATGGAGGCGAAATGCTAGAGGCCCGTGTACTGTGCGATGTCAGTGCACGTTAAAGGACCCTATGTGGTGGAAATTTCCGCAGCCCTTCACAACGGCGTTCCTTATAGCCTGAATCGCTTTGGGACATGAAGCCCCCATAAGCCTAACCTACTCTATCTTGCAAAGGCAAGATAACCGCTGGTCCTTAAGGGTAACGGAGTGGATTCCAAGAGAAGGCAGGCGTAGCAGGGGGCGGCAGAAGGTTAGGTGGGCGGAAGAAATTAAGAAGTTTGCAGGCATAGGATGGGCGCATCTGGCAGAGGTCAGGGTTAACTGGATAGACATGGGAGAGTCCTTTGCCCTGCAGTGGGTGTAGTCAGGCATGATGATGATGGTGACTCTATTAGTACTACACTATCACTACTGCTAGTACTGCAACTGCTACTGCTACAATAAATACTACTACTGCTGCGACTACTACTACTGTACTATGCTCCCACTACACTATCAATACTACCACTGCTACTTGCTGGGAATAACACTATCACTTTTATTAACTGCCAACGACTGCTAAAAGGTCTTCTACAGCACTTCCGGTTGCAATCACTGTCGTAAGCTGCAATAAGAAAACTGGAGCTGAATGAACACTATCGTTCAGTACAGGCGTACGAAGGAGCGCAAACAAAAACTGACTAAAATGAAAGATTAGTCATGGACGAGCAACTCACAAGGAAGAAACCTGAGGCATCGTTCATAAAAGCGACGTGAGCAGAAATTCTACCGGTGTATAAACACCACTGGAAACAAAAACCAAAGGCGCAGCTATAAACATGTGGAGTCATTCCGAGCAGGGCATCAATTACATTCTTTGAACATAAGTTGCTTGCGACTCCCAGTATTAGAGATGCTATACATGCCTCAGATATGTAAAGACAAAGGAGTTCCCTGAACAACAAGCCTGCAATGAAACGGCGCTTCGCGTCGGCGAAATTCGCAATTCGGAATAAATTCGGAACCTATTGGAAGCTAGGAATATATGGCTAGCATGCGCTGCAAAAATAGAGATGAGATCACTAGTATATTAAGCACGAATTCATAAATGGTTACATTTCTAGAAGTTTCATGTAAATTTTCGTGAATGGAGCTGTAAGGGGTCCTCCTGTAGAGTATTGTCGATGGCGACAATAATATTCAGATGCTGAATACTAATTTGACTCAGCATCGCTAGAAATACGCTCCAATCGAAGAAGCACTATGAAAAAATGCTTAGTTGAAATTAAAAAAAAATGTACGAGCGATTAGCGGTTCGAAATTGAAACCGATTACCAGGTTTAATAGGAATGAACAGAGCTTTCCTGCAGAGTACATACAGTGCAGCAGGGCCAATGAAAATGCGGACATGTATCGCCAGGAGTTGCACACCTTTGGTCAAATGTTTCCAGGTCACATGGCTTGCTTTCTAGCCATGCAGTGGAACACTTAGGGCGCACCTCAAGTTTTAAATCTCTGTAAGGTGAGGTGACTTATCAGGCGAGGAGGTTCTAGTCATCTTTCAGCAACCTTTTGGTCTTTTCGGGTTGCGTAAGTAGTGCACTATACGACTCAAAAGCTAACTAAATGTCCTGAAGACTTTTGCCGAGTAGTACTGTACGCTTAGCAAGCGACAATAAAACGCAACGTACATTTTCCCGCAAAAAAAAACGTAAACAATACAAACAGCGCCGACAAAATGGATTGGTGTGCATTCAAGTCCAGCTTTCTTGGATATCATTTTAATTATGAGGCAACTGTGCAACACTGTAAGATGCTAGCTGTTATGAACATTCTGATGGGAATTGTCTAATCTTTTGATGCGTTGCAAAATCTTGCTTTTAAAGGTGTCCCGTGCTCGCACCGAGTATAGTTAAGACTACGATAGAAAACCAATGGAGTGAATTTTTGACAACAAATAGCGGAAAACTACAAACCTCCCAGGAGGATCTGCGAATATATTGATTGTTATGGTGCAATCTTATGATATGTGAAAAATTACCTTCATAAACAGGGTGGCGCGCCGCCACAGGGTGGCGGCGTCGCCACGCTGAAGGCTCGAAATGCTGCCGTAATGTGGCTATCGCTACAAAACTGTTCGTTCTCGTGGAATAACGACTCGCATTGTGTTCGATCCAAAGCAAAAATGTCAATATTTGCGCAAGCCTACCAGAATATCATCCGTAAGTAGGGTCTGATGAATGGAATTCTAGGCGGCAAATATCGGCACTCAACGGTGAGCACGGCAATATCTAAATCTTAGCTTTCGTTAAAACTGTACTTTTTCAACGACCGTAACAATAAGTACACGTCTAACACTAGGACAGAAAAGCCCTGATTACTGGAAAATTTTTGAAGCTTTTATATATAGTAAGTTGTAAACACAAGAAACTGTTAACACATGCTTGTTTAGAAAGTTAACCAGTTTTATAGCGTTAGTTACAGCAATATCACTAGAGCCACGGGGCCTGAAAGAGATGGATGAGAAGCTCTCACTGCGGACATTGGGCCTGATGAAAACAGTAGCCTCCTGTGCGTCATTCTTTGTTACACTGGCGACGTTTTTTTCCGGCAGGGTAACGCAAAGTCATGCAGTAATCCTGTGCGACGAAGCACTAGCACCAGGAACAACACAAAATAAAATCCTCAGCGCTGCCCTCATGACTGAGTAACCTGATAGGTAAATTCTTAATTAAATTAGAAAAGACTTAGGGCGAAGTACTCTGGAGGACTTAGGAAGAACCGAGGAGTAAGAGCCCAATAAATACTAGAAATATTCTCTGTCTCAATGTCACGACGATTCTGGTTCTTGGTTTCGTAGCGGTCGTCGCTCATAGCGGTTACTATAGACCACTAATTCTATCTCCTGGAGTTCTGCTGGCATTCAATTTCGATTACGAGCGCCTTGCATATCCTGCTTGCCGCTCACTCGAGTGACGCGACCTCGTGTTCCGTGACTTGTGTTCTACGCCGTGACATATCCGTGCTCTCTGCCCCCGTCCTCATTTTCTTTCAGGCGCCGCCGCTGAGAGTTGGCTACGTGCATATGTTTCGCCAGAAAGCCATAAACAAACGCACCTTTTCCTAGCCCCGCTGCCGGAAAAAGGCATGTGGCGGTGCTCTTTGTAAGTTTGTATCCGTGGGATTTCCTCTGCCTACTTCCCATAACGACTATTTCCTCATAACCCATGGCTGTGAAATGTCGGAGAGCCCAGAATGTCAGCCTTATGCCGAAACGGGCCCCTTTGCAGTTAGTGTAGTCAGAAAGTTGGTATATGTAGTATGCGGGGTTTAACGTTTCAAAACTTCAAGCAGGGTATAGAAAATCTTCTATAGCCCAGGGTCCCTGACTAATTTCTTGCACCACGAGGTTCTTTAACGCGCCGGCATCATACTGTATACATTGTCATTTCGAATCATAGACGCCGCAGCCCGGATTCCACATCCGGCTCCCTCGTACTCAGTAGCATAGCTATTTGACAGTGCAACACCGATGAGGTTAGTTGAGGTTTCGGAAGAGAGATACCAACACCTTAACACCGCAGTGGTGGGCCATTCAACGCCTAGGATGAAAGTTATGGAACTTGCAGGGTTTTACCACTAATGGTCCCTGTATGGAAAAAAATAAAAAACTGCGATTTTTAACGAAGCAGGTGGTTACAGCATGAATGATCTTGGCTAATTTTGAAGATTTCTCAATGTCTAAGGGTGGTAAAAGAGGGCAAAGATATGTAGGCGCATACGGCCTACATTCGAAAAAGCTCGGTCACCTGCCAATCCAGTATTGCAAGTACACAAATTTTATCCGTTTTTGCCGTTAGTGTTAGGTTTTGCTTTTATTTAAGGCCATCTCGCCCGTGTAGCACCTGAAATTTTCAGTTCGCTCTAATACATATGATGAAAAGAGCCATTTCTACAAGTATGTCGCAGTTCATGCAGTTCTGCCAGTAAAAATTTAATAATAATAATTGGTTTTGGGGGAAAGGAAATGGCGCAGTATCTGTCTCTTATATCGTTGGACACCTGAACCGCACCGTAAGGGAAGGGATAAAGGAGGGAGTGAAAGAAGAAAGCAAGAAGAGGTGCCGTAGTGGAGGGCTCCGGAATAATTTCGACCACCTAGGGATCTTTAACGTGCACTGACATCGCACAGCACACGGGCGCCTTAGCGTTTTTCCTTCATAAAAACGCAGCCGCCGCGGTCGGGTTCGAACCCGGGAACTCCGGATCAGTAGCCGAGCGCCCTAACCACTGAGCCGCCGCGGCGGGTGTAAAAATATAAACCACTCACGTTTTTGTCCTCAGTCTCTGAACTGAAACGCCGGGCGTTACAGGGTTAAAGCAGCCTAGACGAAAAATTTTTGGTTGCGCGTTTGCAGCATTGTAGCGATGCGTAAGGAACTAGTATAGATTGATCACCATGTGGCCTTCGCCTACGGGGGCGGGCGGGCTTCACATTTCACAACAAAATTTTTTCTCTCATGCTGCTTCGCTTTCATAACCTAACCAATGGATGTGACGTCAAAGTACAGTGTAGGTCATGTGAGGCATGAAAATGCGATATAGTCGCTGCTTTGATGTTTTAAAGTCGGAAGGGCCGGAATGGAAGAGAAGTAATTAAGAGCAGTTGTGTCGCCGTTTTTCAGGGCTCACGTGACCTGTACTAAGACCGAAAACAGCACAACTTTTCGACAAGGACTAGGGGACAAACACCACCGCGCTGGTGCTTGTCGCTGGTCGACTAGTCCTTGTCGACTAGTCCTTGTCGAAAAAAAAATTCTTATTTTCCGTCTTTGCTGCCATAATTACCAACTTGCCCGATCAGCCACGCTTGCAATGTTTACTAAGTTTGACGTCACAACCATCGGTCGGACAGCAACAGGCCATCCACCTGGCGGAAGAAGCCGCGAGGAAGTCAAGACCTCTTTGCCTGCTTCTAATCGCGGAGGTCCCGGCCCCCGTCACCCAGGCCTGCGTGCCGGGGACGGGGAGTAGGGGGCCTCCTTATCTGGTGGAAAATAAAGTTGGTATCATCATCATCATCGGATTGGTTTTAAAAATTAATTGGTTTTTGAGGAAAGGAAAATTGCGCAGTAATTCTCTCCCATCTCTGTGGACGGTGGCAGTGAAAGAAGAAAGAGAGGCAGAGGTGCCGTAGTAGAGGCCTCCGAAATAATTTCCACCACCTGGGGATCTTGAACGTGCACTGACATCGCACAGCACACGGGCGCCTTTTGCGTCGCCTCCGTAGGGACGCGGTCGCCGTGGCCGTGTTAATAATAATAATTGGTTTTTGGGAAAATGAAATGGCGCAGTATCTGTCTCATATATCGTTGGACACCTGAACCGCGCCGTAAGGGAAGGGATAAAGGAGGGAGTGAAAGAAGAAAGGAAGAAAGAGGTGCCGTAGTGGATGGCTCCCGAATAATTTCGACCACCTGGGGATCTTTAACGTGCACTGGCATCGCACGGCACACGGGCGCCTTCAGCGTTCCGCCTCCATCGAAACGCAGCCGCCGCGGCCGGGCTCGAACCCGGGAACTCCGGATCAGTAGTCGAGCGCCCTAACCACTGAGCCACCGCGGCGGGGCCCGCGGCCGTGTTCGAATCCGGGTTCTCCGGATCAGTAGCCGAGCGCCCTAACCACTGAGCCAGGGGAGCGGGCTACCGGCCAAGTCTTGAAACTGGAATCGAAACAGCATGAGAGAAGAAATTTGATTACGAATTATTTACCGGCACAGGTAAAAGAACACGTGATGAATCATGAATGTGAGATATTTCTCGTCATTACAAAAAAGGAAACACGCGATCATTTTTTTTTTGGTCTCCACTCTTTTAATATAACTGCGCGATGTTTGAGTGTCAATGCGGCTCACACGCTGTACGTTAGATGACAGGGATGAAAGACGAGGTTGCGCGCAGACCACACACTCACGATACAAGCGTACTTCGGTCCACACCAAAGAGCCTGGGGGTTGAGCACTTTAATGGGGAGGAGAGCCAGAAGTGTTGACGCATTACACACAAAGCTAAGTCCACCCTTCCACACGGCCCGAGGGCATACCGGGCTTAGAGACGCGGGTGACAACGTAAATTTTACGTCCACTTAAGGGCATCCGCTGATAATATGAAGCAATTAAGCCCGAATACAAACAATGAGCGGGAAGGGGTGTTGTGTGTTGCACGCAAATACACCTCAAGTTCTCCGGAGCCCATATGCATGCACATCTTTCATGAATGGGCATGGCGGCTGTCATAGAGAGGAGACAAAAGTTCAAACAATGATATTGCTAAATAAAATGTTCTGCACGCTACTAAAACGCGTTGCCCTGACGTTAGGTCTTCCACATTGTCTAACATGATCTTTCTCATGGACGCACACACCAGGAAGTGAACAGTCCTCGTGATTACCTGCCCGGTGATTATGCTAATCGGTGTGTTGCTGGAACGTGTCCACAGAAAACACGACTTATCACCGCAGGCCACTGGGACGGCCAAGTTATGCTTTCACGTCAGAGATATGATCCTCCGCTATTGCACCATCTGCAGCATCGGTGTCTTGGCACGGGCCGATTATTATTCTGGCGCCATTCAAAGGCAAGCCCCACAGCTTAACGTAATAGTTAAAATCTAGGTCCGCAACCACATTGCAATCAAAAACGTGTTCGGGGGTAAGTGGCATTAGCCATTGGTTACTGCATTAGTACCAACTACACTGGGAAGTCAAAGAAGTGAACGGGAAGTTCACTATTTTTTGCTGGGAGAAGCCGCCGCGGTGGCCATGTAGTTATGGCGCTCGGCTGCTGGCCCGAAAGACGCGGGTTCGATCCCGGCCGCAGCGGTCGAATTTTGATTAAGGCGAAATTCTAGAGGCCCGTGTACTGTGCGATGTCAGTGCACGTTAAAGAACCCCAGGTGGTCGAAATTTCCGGAGCCCTTCACTACGGCGTCCCTCATAGCCTGAGTCGCTTTGGGACGTTAAACCCCCATAAATCGAACCTATTTTTTGCTAGGAAAGAATTCAGTTAAGCCGAGACGTATTTGATCATTTTTCAACATGGTATCTAGCTTCTACAACGCAGGTATTTCAGCTTCACCGACGCCTTGATTTTGTAAGAATAAATTGTGATTCGGGGTTCAGTCCTAGGGCTTCCTAGCTGAAAGGTTGAGCTGTAAGCACTGTGCGATCATCTGAGGCGTAGCTCCAGCGTCTAAAGCACCACATTCAAAGTTTTGATGCCGCTCCTAAGCCTGCTGCACAGACAGGCAGCTCATTACTGTGCCTTCATTCTTCGACAAATACCATCCAGTATTTTCAGGCTCACTAATTAAAAGAAAAACAAAATGTCGCATGCTGCTTTTCTCCGGTGGGCGTTTCCAAGGAGGCGACAATCTTCAATATGCTGCAGTGCAGTGGAGTCATGCTAATGAACCGCACGCAATACGCTAACAGGACGTTAGAAGCAACATATCTAAGGCAGTTCAGTGCACAATGTTATTGTGATTTTTTTTTTCAAATATTAGAGTTACTTTTTGGCTGACATAGCACTCTATATGGAGATTGGCCGGTGTACGGACACAACAAAGCAATGAACAAGACTTGGTGCGATCAACTTTAGGACGAAGGGTTAACAGCGTATTAGAAACAAGAACGGGACTGAATATGTTTTTTTTTTAATTCAGACTCGGATTGATAACTTAACTCAAGAGGCGCTGATTTTCGCACACCAAATGAACTTCAGCATCAACTCAGCCTCTTTAGTGCTTGCTGCCTTTCTACTCTACTCACCCTTATCGTTTTCAAGCGAGGCGGTGTCGTGTATGAGCTGCAGAGTGCGGGCAGTTGGTGTTGCCCTCGCGAGCTCCAACGCTCTAATCAACAGCAGCAAGCGCGGACACAAACACGCTCCGGGATTTCCCTGGCTCCTGCCCCGTATCTCCACTAAAAGCCGGATAGGGATCTTTGTGACGGAGTATCATGTTCGAAAGCACGAAGGGGCATGTTGGATTTTGTAGAATAACAAGCAAAGAAGTATGTAAAAGAACACCTTATTAGGATGCGGTCATCGATTACTACCGAGGTTCATGTGAGGGCCACGCATTTGTTTTTGCTTTTTAGAGCAGTCTTTCTGAAGACACATCACCCCTCATGTGTTTTCAAAGTAAGGCTCAAGAGTAATCATAAACATGGCTTTTGAGAGCGGGATATAAGTTTCCTTTCTATATTGCTCATATATATACTCCCGGAACTAAACGTCTCCGAATAACAATCTTCGAAAAGTCCGCGAAAAGAGATCTTGACTGAAAGGCGACACCCTTTCACCGATCACCTCAGCTCACTGCCGCAGACCGGGAGTCGAACTTTCACCCCTCCATTGCGCTCTTTAGCCGCATAGGTACGAATGCATATCGCAACGGCCGGGAAGTGCCACTCTGGTTCCAAGAAAGCAAACAGCATCCGCATAGGCCCCTCTTCTTCCGTCATGCTCAGCTGTCCGGGACATATACTACTTGCGCCATCTGCTGGCAGCAGCGGTGACAGGGCACATAACTTAATTAATGAGAAGAAGTCAAAGAGTAATAAAAAGTGAACTCAAGCAGCTAAAAAAAAATATTTGGAGATTTACATAGTTTACGCTTATCTGAGGAATGGGGCCAAGTTTGAGATCTGTAATATTAAAACACGAAGTTCTGAGCGCAGTTGAATATTATACATACTGCCTATTGAAGGTGGGTCACATTAAGAGTTAGATACAGTATAGCAACGTAACAAGAATATATATATATATATATATATATATATATATATATATATATATATATATATATATATATATATATATATATATATATATATATATATATATATATATATATATATCTATATTAAGAAGGATTCCCGGTTTTAAGGTCTATAAATAGGCTGTTTAAAATGGTGCGTTCCGTTCTGGCATAGCTTTGACCAAGGAAGTTCCAGAGGCCTATTTATTTGAATCTTGAAACATCTAGAAACATTTGAAACATCTAGGCCTATATATGAAAGAGGTACAAAAATACATTCTTTATAACTTCGGGACACGAAAATCTGGCCCACCTAACCTACACCAAAAAAGAGCGTAACGCCCTAGACTCACTTAGCAGACGAACGGGATTGTCATTAAGCCTGCCGACAAAGGCGGAGGTGTAGTTATTTTAGACAAAGTTGACTACATTCAAGAGGGCAATCGCCATCTCAACTAAAAATTCTATGATAAACTCTCACATATGTTGAATATTCTCGGATAAAAATTTTGAAATTTGGAAAATTGCAAGATACTGATATGGAAGTATTGAAGGCAATTGTGAAGGGATCGAATGGGCAGCTGCGTGGAATCACTGTGAGGTCGATCACGTGCCCAGTCCGTGGGCTGCCAGGACGCGTCCCCAACACACTCTCGCCACTTCCGGCACATTATGGTTCCTGCTGTCTCTGCGGCAGTGATGAACGGCCTTAATGGGGGCCCACTCGGCTTCGAAGGTCAGGCACCTGCGCTGCACAACGCTGCGCGGGGACCGAAAGGCCGATGCTGCCCTCGCGCAGAAGGTTTCATTACGGGAAAACGGGGTCTCTTTCCGAGGCGGGAGCATTTAGCTGCTCGCCTTAAACAAACACAGCCGCGTCCACCGCCGATGGCTCGCGGCGCCGCGGCCCGCCGCCCTTGCCGACACCCGACACACTGTCATTGCGTCCCGCGGGGGGGTCCCGTGCCGTGAGCTAATGGGGACGTCGGTTTCGGGGAATTGTCCCGGGCGGCGGACGTCCATTTTAACCCCCGTAAACAACAGATGCGGATCCCTCGTTGACGCCGCCGCGTGCATTAGTGGCACCGCGGACACGCCGGCGCCTCCTTGAAGCATCTGTCGAGAGACGACTCCCAGTTGTTTGGACCCTCCCGGAATGTTGTCGCGCCTCGTCCGTAACAGCGGCAAGCTAAGCCGCGTATGCGCACGAGAGGCGCCCCGCTGTGGTCCGATGACAGGACTAAGTGCGGAACAGCTGCGGGCCGGACGAGAGTCAAAGGAAAACGATTGCGCCTGCGGGCACAATGGGAGGTTGTTTTTGCTTTTTCTTCTGGGGGCGAGAGTGTGAGCAATACTGTGAAGGCATGGGGCGTGCCACCTAAACCTGGTGGGCCAATCATTTCGAGTGTCTATTCCCGGAATGCCATGTTCGTATAGCTATTTTGATGTTCTTTTCGTGTTGGGCATTTTAGGGAAAGGGTTTTGAACCTTGCCGAAGCGGGAAGGCGTGCCATACAGTTTTTGAACCAATCAGGTGTTAGTTGTTTGTGATTGGGTGATGCAAGGGGTGGGCCAGTCTCCTAGGTCTTTAAAACCAGGTCCGGAGCCGGGAAAAGGCGTTCTGAGCTAGATTTAGATCCCTTGCATCTTTGGCGATGCCAAGGAGGGAAGATTTTCCCTTAGCCAGTTCCATGTAATCATGCTTGCCGTTTATTCTGTTGTAAATATGTGAATTCCTGTATAAAGTTTCAGTTTTCCTTCCTTCAGTCAAGTTTTGCCGGATCTCGTCTGTTATACCGTCTCGTCTCGGACGGTGGGGCACCCGGTGGTGGAGCCCGGTATACGAGTTATACGAAATCTCACCACGACCAAGAAGAACGAACCTATCTTTACTGGCGCAGTCGAGCAGGATCCTTTCGTTATCAGGAGATAGCAAAGGAGGAAGAGACGACGTTCCGGCAACGGGCCAAGCATCGGCGGCTGAGGAGGAGCAAGAGCTGAAGGCAGGAATCGGCAGCTTCCAAGGGAACCAGCAGCGGAGACTCCAAGGGTGGACCAGCAGCGCAAGGCGGTAGCCGGTCGGGAGAAGCTGCGTGGGGAAGCGGGCGGCGACAGAGAGACAGCGACAGCGACGAAAGTCGGACGCCAGCGAGGTGCATCTCATCAGTGGGTGAGTCCTCTTTGCCTTTCACCTTGGCGGGGGCATTGCTGTCTGGATAGGCGGTCTGGGAGTGCATGAACACCCGGTTCGCACACTTAAACCCGGACAGGCGGAAAGCGAGCACGATGAGTGAGGGAGAGGAAACGGTTGTTTCGGAGGACAGTTCGTCTGTGTCTGACGCTCAGATTAGCAAGATGGCTCTGGAAATGAAAAAAGAAGAGGCCAGAGCTGCTGAGGAGCACCGTCGAGCTCTCGAGGTCCAGCTTGAACTTGCAAAATTCCAAGCAAGCAACAAAGGAGTAAGCCTGGAGCAGAACGCCACGGCGTTGGAGAGAAGCGACTCGCGAGCGGAGTTCTGTCGGTACTCGAAATGGTTGTCGGGAGTGCTCCCGAAGTTCCCGGCAGAGGCAGAAGTGCCTGTCTGGTTCGAGTCGATTGAACACACCCTGGAGGCCTACGCGGTCCCGAAGGAACAGTGGGGCCAAATTGTATTTCCGCTAATAGTGGATAAGGTGCGGTTCTTGTCGACGCGCTTGACACCTTCGCAGCATAAGGAGTACGAAGCCCTGAAGAAAGTGGTGCTAGAAGAGCTTAAGCTCTCAGCGGGAGAATATCGCAGAAGGTTCATAACATCGAAAAAACTGCCTAATGAGAGCTGGAGGGCGTTTGCGACTCGCCTGCAGAGTTATCTCAATTTCTATGTGGAGGAAAGGGGGGTGAAAACGTTGGAGGGAATTGTTGAGTTGCTAGTGGCGGACCAACTAAAGAACACCCTGTCTGAGGACGCCCTTCGATACGTAACTTTGCAGGAGGGTGAGGGATGGAAGAAAGCGCCAACGTTGGCGGCATTACTGCAGACGTTCGAGGAAGCGCAGGGAAAGAACAGCGCAGTGAAAAAGCACGAGCAGAAAAAGGGGGAGAGCTCAAATGGTCGAGACGGAAAGCGAGATACGTACCAACCCAAACGGGAGGCGACAGGAATACAAAGGCCGGACACGAAGCAGAAGTATAAAGGGTGCTTTTCGTGTGGGTCGATGGGTCACAGGAGGGCCGAATGCCCGCATGGCTCGGGACGAACACCCACGAAAGCGCTTAACGCTAAAGGGGAAAGCCTTACTGCACGGGTGGCGACACAGGCACGAGCGGCCGCACAAAGCGAACTAAGACCGATAACTCTGTCTTGTCAGAATAGGCAAATTAATGCAATTCTGGACACAGGCGCAGAAATCACGGTTGTGCGGGAGAGCATAGTACCCCCGGGACTGGTGGAGCCACATGGGTCCATCGAATTGGTGTCAGCCTTTGGTGAAAAGGTACGGGCTAAGCTTGCAGTTGTGCCCCTGATGTTAAACCGCGGGGCAGGCATTTTCTCCGAGATTAAAGAAGCGGTGCCAGTGGTATGCGCTCTGACCGACAAGCTAGCGTCGAGAACGGACTGTTTGCTTTCGGAGGAAGCATGGGAGTCACTGAGGGAGGAGTGTGATATGAAAGGGCTAGTAGAGGCGAACGACGGTCAGGTGGCAGACCACGTGGGGGTGGAACGGGACAAGTTACACGGGCCGCTAGAAGAGAAACCAGTCAAGGAGGGCGTAACTCCCCACGCGGAAGTGCACGCGGTGGTCGGCAGGGCAAGCGAGAGCGGCGCACTAATCGCCGAAGACACAGCTTGTAGTGTAACCGAGGAAAGCAGCGCTTCGGCGGTTTTCAGGGAGGAGCAGCGCAATGACGCCACATTGCAAGAAGTGTGGAAAAACGCCAGGGCTGGGAAAGGTGGCATAACTGAAGTAGACGGTCTCCTCTACCATAAGGAAAACTTGCTTGGGCAACCAGTAATGCAGCTGGTGCTCCCTAAATCCCGACGTCAAGAAGTACTTAGGTTAGCCCATGAATCAAACTGGGGCGGTCACCTTGGATTCAGGAAAACTAAGGCGCGAATCAAGTACACGTTTTATTGGCCAGGTATTGAAGGGGATGTAAGGGCATACTGTAACAGCTGCCATGGGTGCCAGACAAGGGCGGATCGTCGCCAGACGGACAGAGTGCCGATAGAACCGCTAACGAGGCCTCGATACCCGTTCGAACAGGTCAACGTCGACGTTATAGGTCCATTGGATCCACCCTCAGGAAGGGGTCACAGGTACGCGTTGTGCATCATCGATTTGTGCACACGATGGCCTGAGGTGGTGTGCTTGCGCTCCCTCAGTGCGAAGGCCACCTGTGACGCGCTCCTGACGGTGTTCAGCCGGACGGGAATTCCGGAAGTAGTCGCCTCAGACTGCGGGACAAACTTTACGGCCGAACTCACACAAGAGTTTCTGAAGAGGCTAGGCTGCTCGCCAAGGTTTTCAACGCCGGGGCACCCCGAAAGTAACGGCGCGGTCGAACGTTGGAACCGGACATTTAAGAACATGCTGTATCATATCATCCAGGAGGAAGGAAAGGAATGGGACAAGTTTGTGCCCTTCTTGTTATGGGCGTACCGCGAGGTACCACATGACACGACGGGCGTCGCCCCGTTCCAGATGCTGTACGGGCGAGAACCAACCGGTCCGCTGGTGGTTTTAAAGCGCAGCTGGGCGGGACAGATAAGTGTACCAGCTATGCTGGGGCCGTCCCCATCACAGTATATGCGGGAGCTGAAGAGGCGCCTAGAGCATGCAGCGGAGGTGGCACAATTAGTGAGCTCGAAGCAGCAGAACGCGTACGCGACCCAGTACAACAGGCGGGCGAAGGACAAAACTTTTCAGATAGGAGACAGTGTGCTGGTGTTTGACGAGCAACGTCCTGGAAAAATGTTCCCGCAGTGGAAAGGGCCGGGCAGCGTTGACGGAAAGTATCGCGAACACTCGTACTTCGTGCAGATGCCAGGAGGTGCCCGAAAATTAGTACACGCCAGCAAACTACGGCCGTATCAGAAGCGCGTAATGACAGTTGGGGTGATATTTGATGAGGACAGGGCGTTTGGCGAAGTAGAGTACGTGCCTCGATCGGTGTCAACGCGGGCTACAGTATCGGTCCTCCCCAAGGACATGACGGCCCATCTGAAGGCGGAGGAAGGCGGCCTCATTCGCAAAGTGTTCACCGAACACCGAGGCCTATTCGACGACAAGCCGGGAGTAGCGAAAATAGGAGAACACAGGATCGTTTTAGAGGAGGGCTTCACACCGAGGTCAGGTTACCCTTATCGAATACCCGCAAGCCTAAAAGGCGAAGTGGGCAAGCAAGTAGATGAGCTACTTGAGATGGGTCTGATTTTTCCCTGCGAAAGCCCCCACGCCCATCCCGTGGTCTGTGTCCCCAAAAAGGACGGGTCGATGAGAATGTGTGTGGACTTTAGAAAGCTCAATGCGGGGACAGTGGCAGATGCCTACCCGATGTCGTTGCAGCAGGAGCTCATTCTGAGCGTAGGAAGGGCTAAGTACATTACGCTCCTCGACCTTAGAAGAGGGTATTGGCAGGTGCCCCTGGCACAGTCGGCTCAGCTACTCACCGCTTTTGTCTGCCATCGGGGGCAGTTTGCGTGGACGGTAATGCCGTTTGGGCTGAAAAACGCGGCCCAGACGTTTCAAAGAGCCATGAACGAGCTTTTACTCCCGCATTCTGCCTACGCGTGTGCGTACTTAGACGACATCGCCGTGTTCAGCGAGGCGTTGCCTGACCACATACGACACTTGCACGCCGTCTTCGCAGCGTTAGAGAGGGCGAACCTGAAAGTTAAGCTGGAAAAGTGTCAGGTGGCGAGAGGGTCAATCCGTTACTTGGGACACATAGTGGGCTCGGGAAATCACGCACCCGATCCCGAAAAATTGAAAGCCATTAGGGGACTGAGGGCACCGAAAACGAAGAAAGAGCTCCGTAGCGTGCTCGGGCTGTGCGGTTATTACCGGGGCTATGTGCCCAACTATGCGGAGGTGGCAGCGCCGCTGACAGAGCTAACGGGGAAAAGGATTCCTAACAAAATTCCGTGGCCCGCGGAAGCTGAAAGTGCGTTTCAGCGACTCAAGGCGGCACTCTGTGAAGCTGCGGCTCTCGGGACGCCCGATGCTGGCAAGCCGTTTTGGCTGTACACGGACGCCTCAGCGGTTGCGGCGGGAGCCTGTCTCTCCCAGTGTGCCGCGGATGGCTCCGAGCGGCCAATTGCGTTCGCGAGTTGCAGATTTTCTCCAACGCAGGCTCGATGGTCAACCATAGAAAGAGAGGCGTTTGCAGTCATCTGGGGGCTGGGGAAGTTCGACCTCTGGTTGTTCGGCGCTCAGGTTACTGTGGTGTCCGACCACAACCCCCTCTCCTTTCTTACTCTCACCACGCCTCAGGGAGCGAAGCTGACGCGTTGGGCACTTGCCCTACAGAGATATAATGTGTCAATAAAACACAGGAAAGGGAGCGCTCACGGTAACGCTGACGCGCTGTCTAGGTTGCCGAACGACAGCTGGGAGGCAGACAGCAATGATCACGCCGGGGGGCAAGGAAGAGAGGACATGTGTACCAAAGAGCAAACCCAGTGACGTGTGCTGTGGCAGTAACTGGAACTGCGGTGTAATCCGCTCGTTTGGGTGTTTGCAGTGTCGCAATGTGTTTGCAGTGTCACAATGTGTTTGCAGTGTCACAATGTGTTTGCAGTGTCGCAATTTGTTTGCAGTGTCGCAATTTGTTTGCAGTGTCGCAATGTGTTTGCGGTGTCACAATGTGTTTGCAGTGTCACAATGTGTTTGCAGTGTCGCAATTTGTTTGCAGTGTCGCAATTTGTTTGCAGCGTTGCGATGTGGTTGCAGTAGTATCCCCACTACTTAGGTCGCCCTCAGAGCGATTTTATAGGCGAAAAGGGATCCCTCGTTGTGTTATAATTCTACAAGGTGCCATTTGGGCCCCTGGTAGAATCTTAGGGGGGGCGTGTGAAGGGATCGAATGGGCAGCTGCGTGGAATCACTGTGAGGTCGATCACGTGCCCAGTCCGTGGGCTGCCAGGACGCGTCCCCAACACACTCTCGCCACTTCCGGCACATTATGGTTCCTGCTGTCTCTGCGGCAGTGATGAACGGCCTTAATGGGGGCCCACTCGGCTTCGAAGGTCAGGCACCTGCGCTGCACAACGCTGCGCGGGGACCGAAAGGCCGATGCTGCCCTCGCGCAGAAGGTTTCATTACGGGAAAACGGGGTCTCTTTCCGAGGCTGGAGCATTTAGCTGCTCGCCTTAAACAAACACAGCCGCGTCCACCGCCGATGGCTCGCGGCGCCGCGGCCCGCCGCCCTTGCCGACACCCGACACACTGTCATTGCGTCCCGCGGGGGGGTCCCGTGCCGTGAGCTAATGGGGACGTCGGTTTAGGGGAATTGTCCCGGGCGGCGGACGTCCATTTTAACCCCCGTAAACAACAGATGCGGATCCCTCGTTGACGCCGCCGCGTGCATTAGTGGCACCGCGGACACGCCGGCGCCTCCTTGAAGCATCTGTCGAGAGACGACTCCCAGTTGTTTGGACCCTCCCGGAATGTTGTCGCGCCTCGTCCGTAACAGCGGCAAGCTAAGCCGCGTATGCGCACGAGAGGCGCCCCGCTGTGGTCCGATGACAGGACTAAGTGCGGAACAGCTGCGGGCCGGACGAGAGTCAAAGGAAAACGATTGCGCCTGCGGGCACAATGGGAGGTTGTTTTTGCTTTTTCTTCTGGGGGCGAGAGTGTGAGCAATACTGTGAAGGCATGGGGCGTGCCACCTAAACCTGGTGGGCCAATCATTTCGAGTGTCTATTCCCGGAATGCCATGTTCGTATAGCTATTTTGATGTTCTTTTCGTGTTGGGCATTTTAGGGAAAGAGTTTTGAACCTTGCCGAAGCGGGAAGGCGTGCCATACAGTTTTTGAACCAATCAGGTGTTAGTTGTTTGTGATTGGGTGATGCAAGGGGTGGGCCAGTCTCCTAGGTCTTTAAAACCAGGTCCGGAGCCGGGAAAAGGCGTTCTGAGCTAGATTTAGATCCCTTGCATCTTTGGCGATGCCAAGGAGGGAAGATTTTCCCTTAGCCAGTTCCATGTAATCATGCTTGCCGTTTATTCTGTTGTAAATATGTGAATTCCTGTATAAAGTTTCAGTTTTCCTTCCTTCAGTCAAGTTTTGCCGGATCTCGTCTGTTATACCGTCTCGTCTCGGACGGTGGGGCACCCGGTGGTGGAGCCCGGTATACGAGTTATACGAAATCTCACCACGACCAAGAAGAACGAACCTATCTTTACTGCAATTCTCCATTCTTCTGATATATAGCAAAATATTTCTTTTAAAGAGTTTCCATTGATCTCATTGAACAGTTAGGACTACCATAGACATAGGACATGCGCGACACTAATCATTTCCCGAAAGAATTATCTGATGTCACCTTCCCGCATCGCGCTTTCCCAGTTACTTTTGACGTGGTCTCACTTTACACTAACAAGCCACATGACGGTGGAATCGAGGCCATGGTTGCACAATACAAATAATACAAAAAAAGTCTAGACTCCCCTAGTCCAAGGGACATCGAGACACTTGCCAATTTGGTCCGTAAACTTAACTGTTTTCAATTCAACAACTCAAATTATCTTCAAACGAGCCATGCAGCTATGGGCACAAAAATAGCGCCGAATTAGTCCAACATATATATGAAAAAAACTGAGTGACATTTTCTCACCTCATACCCAAGCAAACCAGCTTTTTTACAAACGCTTTGTAGATTATATTTTCATGATTTAGACAGAAACCGAGGCCCAACTCATCCAATTTATCACCTCTTTCAACAACACACATCAAAACATCTTTCACACACACTTGCTCAACCAAAAGAATTCATTTCCTGAATGCTTTGGTTCGAGTTGAAGAAACTACATTAATCACTAGCGTTTATAAAAAAAAATTATCAGAGAGACAACACAATTTTCATTCCAATACTTGCCACCCACGCTACTGCAAAACTTCAATCTCAATCTCTCAGACCATCAGAGTCAAACGAATTTGCTCACGATCAGAAGGTTTTCAAGAAAATGTCAACCGCATGCGCGACATTCTAAAGAAACAATACTACTCCTCCTCTATAATCAACGATATCATTGAAAGGGCGGAAGTACCAAATCATAATCACGTCATTGAGGAGTTCCACCCCACATCATTTAATACACATCGCTGTAATCACGTACCAATCTTCACAAAAAAACCTCCCCTCCCGAATCATTAACAAAATCCTAAAAAACGCAAGTTTCAACATGGTAGAACGAAGTGACCGGCTTTCAAAATTTTTTTCGATGGTGCCCCAGGTAACATACAGAAAGCCAAAAAAAAATAAAGGCCCCCACCGTGTGAAAGACGTTGAAGTAACTAGCGTTAGCTGTTTGGTTTACTAGACGAAGAAAGCGAAGAAGAACGCGCCGCTCGTATGGAGAAACGGAATGTAATAAATACCCTTTGAAATGGGGTGGAGAGAGAGAGAGAGACAGACGGAAAGGAAGGAAGGTTAACTAGGCAGCGCCGGGTACGCTACCCTACACGTGGAAAGGGGAACGGAGGGAGAGATAGAAATGGGAGGGAACAAATGGAGATGATCACTTTTCCACATGTCCGTTGGCCATTACTTGCAGGGCACACAGGACACACACTGATACTTCACAACCTTGCACTCAGTCCTGAGTCCTTCAAGAACTTGAAAAGTGCCTTCAAAGCTGTCGTCTGCGATGAAGGCTTATTTCAAGGACCCAGAATCTTGGCTTCAGTAAGGGGCCGAGGATCTAAACGGCAACAGGGTGAGTTGTTGGGCTAGTTGGTGTTCGGATTTTACAGGCATACAGGCAGACGAGCGCCCGTGCTCGTCTTGTCTGTATCTCGTCCCGTCCTTTGCGCTAAAAATATGCCTGTAAAATAAGATCTAAACGGCGGAGCGTTGCAGCCAGGAGTGCACGCTCACGCTGAAACCGAGGGCAGTTACAAAGAAGGTGTTTTATAGTCTCGTCGCACCCACAGATCTCACACGAAAGGGAGCCTGCCATTGCGATTAAGTGGGATTAGGCATTTGTGAACGCCACTCCCAGCCACAGGCGACACAACAGCGTAGCATCGCGGCGGGAGAGGCCCGACGGAGGACTGAGTTGGAGTAAGGGGTCTAGGTGGCGCAGACGGCATGTGGAGTTGCTAGTAGAAGGCCATGGCTCTAAAAGCTCTCTTGGGGCCAAGCATTCCCATATGTCTTGCTGCGTCGGCTCTTGTCAACGGTATCTGGACAATGTTGGCACTGCTTTGAGCCGCTCTAGCTGCAGAGTCAGCCGCGTCGTTTCCGACAATGCCAAATTGTCCCGGTATCCACTGGAAAACGATGCCATGACCCTCTTCCTGCGCCTGATGTTGAAGATGTCTTAATTCGGCTACGAGTTGATCGTGATCGCCATGGCGTAAAACAGAATTAAGACACTGTAAGGCTGCTTTTGAGTCGCAGAACACAGCCCATTTGGGGGGTGTTTGTGCACCGATGTACTGCACAGTGACAGCAGCACGAAGAGCAGCCATTTCTGACCCGGTGGAGGTTGTCCGATGCGAAGTTTGCTGGATAATACTGGTCTGTCTCGCAGGAATGACCACGGCGTAGGTTGAACTTGTACCTGAGACCGAACCACCTGTATACACGTGAGTGCGTTCACTACATGCGGCGTGGAGTAGGTAGAGTGTCAACTGTTTAATGGCCGGTGCCGATAAGTTCCATTTTTTCGTTATGCCCGGAATTGTAAGGCGCACGCATGACTCCCGCAGACACCACAGCGCAGAGGAAGGCCGTGCTGCAGGGATGAACTGTGATGGGATGGATGACTGGTGGGCTGCTATAACCTTTGAAAACGCCGCGTGTGGTCTTTGATCCGCCACTGACACAGGGTGGTGCTGGGGAATCCTTGTTCAATGCCGTATGTGGATCCGCAGGGTGTCAAGGGTTATATACGGCGAGAGTGGGTAGTCCTGGACGATTGCAATGGTAGCAACTGTTGATGCGCTGCGGGGGAGGCCCAGGCGTGTGCGAGGTGCCTGATCTTGTGTAGTTTGGAGGGCACGCAAATTCGTCTTGCATGCACTTGAAAGCACTGGGGCACTATACCGCATAAATCCCAAAAAGAGTGTTCCGTAGAGTTGTAGCATTGATAGAATCGTCAAGCCCCATGATTTTCCGCCAAGAAATCTGAGCAGGTGTGTGATAGAGATTAGCTTTTTCTTTACAATGCTGCAATGCGGGCTCCATGATAAATTCCATTCTATAACAATTCCTAAAAAACGATGAGATGCACGATAGGCAATGACATGGCCGTCAATAGTTAGCGGATAACGAGTCATACCTTTTCTCGTAAATGCTACTATAATGCACTTCTCAGCTGACACGCTCAGACCTTGCTCTCGGAGATAGGAGGAAGTTATGGTTGCTGCCCTTTGAAGTCTTGCTCGCACCTGGAGACGCGTCACAGAGGAGGCCCAAAAACGGGGTGGATTGCCACCATGCTGGGCTACGAGTGCACGCACGCCTCCTAGCGGAACGATCGCCGCCTAGCGCCATCTATCAGAAAAATTACGATGCACGTCTGCCCATTGTCTAGTTGCACCCCCTCAAGATACTTCCCAAACGGAATTTGCTTCGTTGGGGGGGTCAAGGTGGGCCTAGAATTCGGCTTGCGGTGCGAAATGGTAGCGCTTCAATTAGTAATTGCATGTACACAAAGTTTACTTATTATTTAATTGTGGTTTTATTTCTATAACACAACCCATAGGGTTTTATTTGCCTACCAAATTCGGCATACAGCTCTCCCCGGATGGGTGCCCGTTGCGGTCAGAGTATACATAAGTACGAATGTATACATGTATTCGGGACAGGTTTCCTACCTGTTTGGTTAAGGGGGGAGGGGGGCGAAAGAAATGAGAGGGCACAACCAATTTTAATGGCCGCCATCTTGAATTCGAGAAACCGAAACTATGCCGCCATTTCGTCCCCTGACGTCATACTTAAATAGTTCCACCTCTGTCTACCATATTGGACCGTGATGTCATCATTGGCACAAGGCAGGTGGTTGTTTCTATAATGCTATTGTAGGTGGCGCTACAAGTCTCAACGCGAGATGCGCTGTTTTCGAGTTGCAGCCACATATCTCGCTTTGATCTCAGGGTGGTAGGAGACTCACGAAATCTCGAAACGTGGTGAGTAAGAACTAACGTTCTTAAAAATTTACAGAACCATGTTGCTCATTCTGTCAATAAATCGCGATTGCACACCACGCTAAAAAAAACCAATGCCAAGTTTGCAAACACATGCAAACCACAGCAGCACTGGCTAAAAAAACATTTTATCCGTGAAGATTTAAATTACAATTTCAGCAACGTAGTTTACCTGCTCGAGTGTGGCGAGTGTCGAATGCAATACATAGGCCAAAGACATTTCCGTCCCATTAAGGTTTAAAAGCCACCGGTCACACGATCAATCTCGCCCCAACCTGCCTCTTTCGAAACGCCTGCGCGAAAAAGGCCATGAATTTGATAAATAACAATATTACGGAGCGGCTTCCAAACACTCGTCAGAGCGAGCAACCATAATCATACTTTGTTTTTAAATTTAATATTGTGCAAGCGGGCTTAAACTAATGTCACGGACCCTATCCACTGTTCAGAGTTCAGAGGCCTAGGAAAATTCCGAACTGTAATACACAAAGCACCCCTCACTGCTTTGCCTGAGGTCAAACCCTTTTTGCATGCCACATTTGCGTAGTTATTTCCGCCAGCCATTAACTCGTCTTCTCGCCTCGCACGTTTGGACAACAGTCCTTGGGACGTCCACATACCCCCTTTTCTTATCTCTTATTTTTTCTAGTTTCCCCTTTTTCTTCTACCTATTTTTTTTTTTGCACTTTCTCCCTTCTGGTTACGCTATCATTTGTCGGCTTTGACGCTGGCAACATTCCTTCGGGTCTCCGCTCCCCCCCCCCCTTTTTTTTCCCGCAAATCCAGCTTCAGCGGCTAAACCAGATGGGGGTAGCACATTGCCTAATACAAAGAAAAAAACACCACTTTAGGCATTTTTTTCCCTGCTTCCTTCGTTGCTGGGTTAGTATTCTAATCCCCTGCCCTCCCGGCCAGGAGTAGCAAAGACGACACGCATACTTCGACGAAAGTAGCTGTGCGACCACGTTCGCTGTCACCCGTCTCAGCTCGGCACGGCTGTCAGTAGGCTAGCAGGCAGTACTTAACCAAGCGCGGTTCGCGTCTGGATATTGTATTTCCATACTGCTGATATGTTTTGGCGCTGGTAGTGGCTCATTAAAAAAAATACAAACAAACTAAAACCAAAAGAATGTTGCTGCGGCGATTGCTATCTAAAATCTCAAGCACCCGAGCTGCAGCCGGCGGAGGTGAAAGGGAAAGGGGGAGAATGGCGAGGAGAAGTATAGAGGGGAGCACGGTGTAAGAATAACACCTCGGAAGGGAGCGATAGCAAGATAGGACAAGGGAGAGCGCACTCTCCTTTCTCCTTCGACGGACTCCTTCTTGCCAACTGTTTTCTCCCCCTGCTTATCCATGGCTGTTTATTTTTATTGTTATTTACTTTTCTCTGTTCTCTGTCAGCTTTTCGCTCACCTGTTCTGTGCCCAAACCCTATAAAAGGGGAAACAGTGACGAAGGAAAATCACTCTTGAAAAGGTCGGTCTGCCGGTAGAAACGTCGAGTTAAACAAAAATGTTCCCTTCAAATTTTTTACCAGTCAAGAACAATATTTTCTAGCTTATATTGCATTTCCATGCAGCATAGTTATTCATGCCTTCAATACAGAGGCTGGACGACGCGTTATTTATGTTTTTTTCATTCCGTCTTCTGCATTATTATTCCTGTGAGTACGATATGAACGCCAAAAAGAGGCTTCACTTTTGCAGAAAAAAACTGCACTTCTGTAGATACCACGTTTGTGCCGACGTTATGCTCCTCATGAATGTACAACTAGGAGTGAAACTGTCCTGGTGACGAGCACATACAGTATCGCTATTTTCTTTTTTTTTGTAAATATGTTTAGTAGTCGCTCGCGCGCTGCTATGTTCCGGACAGTGCCCGTACAATCGCGAGCGTCCTTCGCAAGCTTGCTCACTTTTTGTATTTTTGTAAACAGTGTATAAACCTTTCCCCTGCCCATTTCTCTCCATCGATCCCCTCTGCATTTCTCCGTGCTATCTCCTCGCTGTCATTTTATTTCCACCGGCCGCGGTTCATGTGCTTAAATGCGCTGTGAAATGGCCCCGAAATGAATTTGCGGTATGCCTGATATATTAAACAACGCCGCTCCACGAATTTCCTGCAGCAATAATTATTTTAATGCGTTTCTTAGAAGCTGAGTTATCTGCAATCAAAATTAGAATTTCAGCGTCTTCGAGTTTTTTCCTCTTCTCCCCACTGCCTGCTGCTGAAGTGCGCGGTAATCCTCCGGAAGGGCGGAGCTCCTGACGAACCGGAACAACGCGGCTTACTGGCCGCGGCCATGGTTGCTGCGTGACGTCTGAAAGAACTTAACCAATAGCAGTCTGTTAATCGACATACGCAGACGCGCGACGCGGAGGAGAGTGAAAGTTTCAAAATGTCATTGGAACGGCCTCACGAACTTCCGCGCCTGATTGTGGGTCCTGTGCTGCATGCACAAGTGTATTACTGGGCTAAGGTGCTCGTGACAACACAATAGGGCTAGTTTATATGTACTCTCATTATGAAGTGAAGAGCGCAATCTGAGACATACACAGTAAGATGAAGAATGAGAAATACAGAATTCGATACGGTTCAAGGATTCGAATGTATGAAGTTACTGTAGGTGGAATATGGTGTCAAGTAGTTTTGCGCTAACATCGAAAATGGTCCCGTAATCGCAAATTAAAACCGAAGCAGTAATCAAGCTTCTTCTCAGAGCATCGCACAAATGCGGAGAAGCTCGTGGTGACGTCATTGTTGCCGAAAGTTTAGGTTTCCGCTGCCGTCGGCCATATGCTGCCGTGCGTCCTCCGACGCCGCCAAACAACGCTTCGTTGGCGGCTTCACCTACGGTGGCGTGGGTCTTCTTCCTTCGAACAACCGTTAATTCGCTGTAAATGTAGAGCCGCCATACATGACGTCATCATTGCGGCCACTCTCCAAAGTCTTGCACTGCAGAGCAGCCTGAACGCTGACTCAGCGTCATGCAGCGATTGCGTCACAATTTCAAATGCTAGAACGAACACTCCTCGCATTCTTTGCCTTTAAGTTTCTTATTTTAAAATCTCCTCAGTTTCCCCTGGGCTGCCTTTTCGTTCTTTTTTGTATTTTGTAATATTTAAAAAACACAACTTCTACGATGGTGACGAGGCCAACACGTTGATACACCCTACATGTATTTCGACCCCTCTAGTCGCCTCTGGCAATGAGAGGATTACGCGCCAGGGGAGAAATCGACCGTCAAGGCATTCTACCGGCGAGCAAAGCTTCGTTTTTTGGTTTCCGGGGGAAGGAGAGGGGTGGGGGGGGGGGGGGGGGGGTGCAAAAAACATCCCTCGTTTACGGGCCGGACTACATGGCGCAGTGATACTGCACGGTGACAAAGGCCGGTCTGCTTCTTATTCCTGTCTAGCCTACAAAGTTGTTCTTGGAACCTTTGCGCCTCTGTCAGCCAGCGTACACCTACATGAAGCCTTCGTACCCTCACTGCGCCTTGTTTTTGGCTCCACCCATCCTGGACATTGCAACAACTACGCAGGAAGAAACCCGCCAGCCCTGATGGTGCTCCCGTTACCTTTTTACCATGGAGAAAAAAAAAATGTCATTGCCGGTAGCTTCTTGTTCTGTCATACATCAAATGCGTGCAGGTTAGAAGCTTTGTACTGCTGTAAACAATTTTTTTTCCACGCAGAAATTACACGTACATGTGCAGTTGCGCCTGCCGACAGAATGAAACATGTAGAGTAACGAGATAAATCGAATTTACCAATATCTCATTTTCACTTGGTATTTATTAAAAAGCTTTGTGTAGATTTCTGATCGTGTGCAATTTTCGTACCGATGTCTATCATAAACAGCGCCAGGCTTTGTATATGGAATTTGTATGTGGAATTTTCGTCGCATTACGTCTGCTGCGCTATGGTTCGCAGCTTCTGCGATTTCTTAAATATTTTTGCACGGAACATCAAGTAAAATTTCGTGTGTCCGCAGCGCCTCTCAGCATGAATTGCTTACTGGCTTCGTTTTTCAAAATTCCTTAAAAGTGCTGAGACAGTCATATGCTGAAGGCTTTGAATCCGCTATCAGATACTATGCCACCACTATCAAAATTTCGTAAAGATACTCTGGCGGTCGCCATATCCGTGAAATCCGCGGCAACTCGCGTTCATAACGACTACGCGACGGCTTAAAACTATACACACGTTTGATTGTGCTTCAGCTGGGCGTTATACTGATGTGGCGGTTAATTTTGTCGCCGAAAAGATAACTTCAGAGCGCTGGTTTTGGAGCCGCGCTGCGACGGAACCGAATCAGTTAGTTGAGTTGAGTTGAGGTGTTGAATGCTACAGGTGGGGTTAGTTTTGCTTATTCTGCCGGCCTAAAGCCTGTCGGTTACTCACTAGGCTGTAACGCATAAGACAATACGTGTACCCGCTCCATCGTGAATGCGCCTTACACGACTGGCTCGTTAGGCCATGCTTGTACGTTTATAACCCGATTGCAACACGCTCACGCGTCGCTGGCAAGACCTGCGAGAAACGACGATTAGCGCGCTGTTATTCGCGAAAAATGGGCGTTGGAGGCGGTCATTAGCGAAGCTGCAACTACTATATATGCCAACCAAGGTGAGCGCACCGGTGAGCCGCTCTAAGGATAAAGAAAAACCTCCAGCAGATTTTGTGATTTCGTGGAACGCGAGCACGCGTCATGCATCGGGCGCGCGCCGTAAAGCCCCAACTCGATGCACACATCCTAGGCGTACGGCGGAGCGCCTACGCGCCCAGTGCCGCGCCGTGCCAAGCGTCGAAAAAAGTCATACACCTCCATGCTCCCTGTGCTGGGGCGTTCTCCCTCTCGAGCCGACCGAAGGAATTTCAAGCTTGAAGTAAAGCCCCAACTCGATGGACACATCCTACGCGTACCAGCGGAGCGCCTACGCGCACGGGCGTACGCTGGATCCTGTCTGCGCATGCGCAAAGCGCGACGCGCGCGCAGGCGCGAGCAGGGGCAGATATCTGTCCATGTCAGATAACCGCGCCTGAGCGCGCGCGCTTGCGCGCGCGTCGGAAGCGGGGTCCGGTTTACAACAATAGGAGGACGGCGGGGGCTCTCGGGGACTCTTTTCTTTATGGCTTGAACCTATCCCAGGTTCCTGGAACGTTTCTTCGCGGTTTAAGTTGTCCTTTCAGCGCCCCCCAAATCCCCTTACTTCACGCTTGAAATTCCTTCGGTCGGCTCGAGAGGGAGAACGCCCCAGCACAGGGAGCATGGAGTTGTACGACTTTTTTCGACGCTTGGCACGGCGCGGCGCTGGGCGCGTAGGCGCTCTGCCGTACGCCTAGGATGTGTGCATCGAGTTGGGGCTTTAAGATAGGCGAGCGAAAGCGCACGGAACGCTGTCGGCACGTAACAGCCGGCAATGCCGCTTCGGCTTCATGCCCTATACTGAGCGGAGGTCCCCCGGGAATTAAGTATACGTTAGGCTTAAGTTTCTGTTACGTTAGTCATAAGTATGCGTCTAAAACAGGTACTACGGTCATGACTTCCAAGAACGCTCGTCACACCGTACTTAAATATGCTCTCACTCCCTACATGAGTCGGCGTGGTTATGGTCATGCGGAAAGGAAAAATGCTACAACAGTTCAACTCACGGTGGACCCCCGGGCCACGCCGTGAGGGAAGGTATGAAAGGGCAAGCGAAAGAAAGAAAAGAGGAAGAATCGTCGTTTAGGAGGGCTCCCTATTAAATTCGACCACCTTGGGCCCCTTTAACCTTCACTTACATTTCAGAGCCACTCGGGAGCTTGTTACGGTTCGCCTCCATCGAGATGTCGGCGTGCACAACAAACGCATCCAAAAATTCCTGGTTTTCGTGCCGACCAGACAGCCCACTTTTGTCAATGAAGAGCTAACGCGTGGACAGGAAGTGTTACGACCTGGTATTAGTTAAGGTGCTCATTCCCGTCTACAATGCGCTTCACACTCCTTTTTAGCTCCTCAGTGAATTTACTGAGGGCACTGAAGATATTCAGAAACAGAACAGTCGCTGCTTGTCTGATTAAAGGTCGTGCACAGAGCGGACTGCTGACAAAAATTCCGCGGCCGTGGTCAGGGTAAAGTGCTACGGAAATACTACCCAGACTAATGGTCATCAGCTGCATAAAAATGAAAACAGAAAATAAGTGCGGCGTTTATTCCCGTGTTCACGTGCACACGATATCAAAGATGATTTTTCTTTAATGTTTGCAGATCTTTATTTTTAGAACTGTGGGAGATACGACTGTGCGGTTCCTGCAGGTGGGTTCTACAACAAGGCGGACATTAAACGACTATTAACTACACATAACTAATAAACTTTTTTATGTTTGAGTTCAGGGGGAAAGATTACATTGAAATTGAAGCCCGCAAACATCGAAGGTAGTTTACATTTTCTGTATCGGCCAAGCGGTTAGAAATATTAAAAGTCAAAAATTACGCATTTCAGAGGTCTCTTAATTGGCTTTCCGGAGTTACGACGTTGACTGCTTCTAGGTCATAAAATCTGTATTTGCTGCAATAAAAATGCGAGTAACAGTATTTTATGAATGTGCAACGCGAAAAGGCCAACTCAACGAGCTCTCAAATGCGTAATTTTGACGTTGGATATTTTGAACCACAATGCCGACAAAGCAAAACTTAAAAACACGGCTCACCAAAGATATGTTTACGACCTTCAATTTCGCAATATAATCTCTTCACCTAACATTAAAAATGAAAAGTTTAATAATTTAATTTTGTTGATCATAGTTAATTCAGTTAAGCTCTATCATGAACGCAATGCTAACCTGTGTGTACAATCTTCATGCACCTGCACAAACCGTACCGACGTATCTCTCACAGTTTTTGAACCCAAAAAACCTGTAAACATAAAAAAACCGCCCGGTATATTCCAGCGTAAAGGGCAAAGCCATCACGCTATTGCAACCAGCCGAAGCGAGTACCGCTCTTTCTCTGCTGCATCCAGTGGTCATACATCACATCGTGACAACCCGAACACGCGAAGTGCATACAAATTTCTAGGACGACAAGTTTTATTTTCTTCAAACAGCCCGACCTTAATCCCCCCTCTCATCGCTTTAGGAGTGCCATCGACCCTCGCATTTGAATCCTCAAGGCGCGCCCCAAGACTGTTTTCTGCTGTCTGTCTTTTCTAGTTTTATTTTTAATCGAACGGCCTCAGCCTCGGTGCAGCACGTGTTTCTTCGTATCCTAGATGGCTCGCTGCTTTCCTCCATGACGAGCGAATGACTGCCGTGCCTCTCGATCCAAGGTCAGCAGGGCATATAACGCAAGCGCGCCGACATGAATGGGAATAACTTTCTCCCCGTCCCACGCATCCTTTCTCAAAACATCCGACGACGTAGGAAAAAGGAGCCGCGCCCATGCGACGCTGCGCGTACGATGCGGCTCCGCGGGCGCTGCATGCCAAAGCTGAAACCGTTGCTTCCACGGCAGAAACCGTGCAGACACCGCGTGGTAGTTAGGTGCAGCACTGCAGAAGCAACGGGCGAGAATGTCCAGTAGCAGCTCCCGTGTGACACGAAGTGCATTCGCCCACCTGTGCACACACTGAGACCGAACACGCAAGACACGCATCTAGCGGCCTTGTGTTAAAGACGGAGGGTGTAAAGAGAGGATATTGACAACCTTGGCAAGCGAACGACCCATATTATCGTGTGGTGGCGTATGCAAGGCAGTGTCGTTACGAACCGCGAGCTGTGTCTACAAGAACCTTAGAGTGCCGAGGGCATCACTGTATCACTGGCGTGCGAGGCCACGGGGTTCGCTTTTCAGCAATTACAGCCAGGCTAATACAGTTCCCCTGGAGCCCTAAACGTCTGAAGAATTGAGGACAACTGTCTCCCTGTCCGTCAGGAGACACAGAACTTCGGGTCCGCGGTAATTGCAGTTATATGACCGAAATGCAAACCCTGTAGCCTGAATACCTTCGAACAAGCCTGAACATTTGTGTTCTGGCTGGTTTCGCAAGAATGGCTTCTTCGCTCTCCGTTTTCGCCTCCCGAGACCGTTTCCACCCCAGAGGCGTACACGCCCACGTCGTAAAACGGAGCCAGGCGCAGCTATTTCTTGTTGAATGGACCAGCCACGACGCGCCTTCCGCCGTGCTGTATGCAACTAAACACAGAGAAAACGGAGACCGGACACACATAGCGGTGCTGTATCATCCCCCGCCGCGCGTGCGAGCGACGCTCCTCCCACGAAAGACGGGGTTGTCTTGCAAAGCGGTATACAACAGCTGACGTTCGTTGAGAAAAGCCCTTCGCCGGTGTACGCTCACGAGAGCCAGCGCGGCGCGCTGGCATCGATGGCGCTCGCGTCGGGAAGTCCGGAGATTGCGCCGCCCGATGAGAGAGCACACGCTCAACAGCGCTTGCTACGTGCGAGCGTAAAGAGTAAAAAAAAAGTGTTTTGGGGGGGTGCTTGGCTTGCCACTGCGCGCGGCCGAAACTACGTCAAGCGCAGGAAGAAAAAGCACGAAATAGCGCCGGCATCGGGTGTCTCCCTTCGCGGCGGCGGCGGCAGAGGAAAGTTCCGGCGCACGCACGCTCGCTGTCCGGGAAGTAAGCACTCGAGGAGGAGGAGGAGGTGAGAGCAGAGGAGGGGTTGCCGTCCGCTTTCCGTCGGTCCAGGGACGTCACCTCTGGCGCGCGCGGCGGCGGTCACGCTTACGACATCCGCAGCTGGATTTCCCGGCGCCTGTAGAAAAGAAGGGCCCCGCATGGGAGTCTGAGCGCAGCGATAGACCCCCGACCGGCCCAACCGACGCAGGTAAGCGCGGCGTCTGCGGCGTTGATTTACGAACCGAGCCAGCCGGCGTGTGCGTCTTGTTGATCGCTTCGCGAAGAGAGAGAGGTTCCCCCGCTAGGCATTGTGAACATCGCGTGCGGAACCGACCGGTACCTGATAGACGCGCAGCTGGAGCCCCTTCCCCCGATCGCTATATACCGTGCCTGCGTTCTCCACGTGAGCGTGATTTCCTGCTGAAGGCCTGCGCGTGCATTTCTGCGTGATATAACCGATCGAGGTGCCAGGCTTACCCTAATAAACTAAACGCTCAACGTGCGGTCAAATGAAGGCTTTGAGAGCGATCGCTATTTTCTGATTCGAGTTCTTCACGCTGTCACGTCAACCCTGGGAGACAGACGATATGGCAGTGCACTTAGCACAGGATAATGGCGGCTGAATGGGCAACCGCACTCTATCGGAGATCTTGAATGGTGACAGGCGTCGAGACGCGGTTCGCAGTCGATGGCCCGCGCATGAGGAAAAAATATATAATGGGTGTCGAGATGGCAGCTACTTTGCAGGACGTTGGCGGAGCTCCAAGACGTGCTTGTCGCTGTGTGCTCTTAGTGATGCGATCTTATTTCTTCTTTCGTACAGAACGACCCCGCCATGTCTCGCCTGCTGTGGCTAGTTTCCGTCGCCGTGATGGCGTTGGCTGCAGAGCCCGACGAAGATGGCCGCTGGAAACTGGCCCGCGCCAACAACTTTCTGGGCCTGAACCTACTCAAGGCGCTGCCAAGCAATGCCAATACGAACGTGTTCTTCTCGCCGTACAGCGTGGCCACCGCCATGGGCATGGCCTACGCCGGTGCACGGGGCGACACGCTGGAGCAGCTCACTCTCAACTTCGGCTACGCCGCCGACGAACTGAACGAGCAGAAAGTCCTGGCCCTGTTCAGGGAGCAGCTGGACGCTTCTCGAGAACTTCCGCACGAGTACACCCTGGACGTCGCCAACGCGGCTGTTGCCCAGGAGGGGTACGGCGTCCTCCCCAACTACACGGACGCGCTGATGAGCTCGTTCGGAGCCGAGTACATTGAGGCCGACTTCAGCAAGAAGGGTGAGGAGGCTGTCGAAAAGATCAACAACTGGGTCAGCGACAAGACGCACGGCAAAATCCGCAGACTCTTCGATGAGCCGCCGGACTTCTCCACACGGCTCATCCTGCTCAACGCAGTATACTACAAGGGAACCTGGCTCTACGAGTTCAACAAGGCCAGGACGAAGCCGCGATCCTTCTACAACGGGGGCGTCACCAAAGTCCTGGTGCCCATGATGAAGATGAAGTCCACGTTGAACCATACTTTCGACGCTACCCTGAACGCGGACGTCGTGGACTTGCCATACGTCGGCATCGACTTCGCCATGACCATCCTGCTTCCCAGCGAGCGCAACGGCCTCGAACATCTCAAGTCTGTGCTCACCACGCAGACACTGAACAGAGCCATTGCCAGGATGTACCCCAAGGACATGAAGTTCAGGATGCCCAAGCTTAAATTAGACACCAAGTACACCCTCAAGCCCACTCTCGAGACGATGGGCATCAAGAAGATCTTCTCCGCTGACGCCGACCTCTCCGGTATCAGTGGCGCCAAGAATCTCTACGTCTCGGACGTACTCCACAAGGCGGTGCTGGAGGTGAACGAAGAAGGCAGTGAGGCCGCGGCCGTCACCGGGTTCGTGATTCAGCTTCGCACAGCAGCGTTCGTGACACCGCCACCGCTGCCCAAGGTGTACGTCGACCACCCGTTCATTTTCCTCATCCGAAACGTCAACACCAACTGCATCATGTTCCTGGGCGAGATCAACGCCCTCTAAGTCATCGCGTGCCAATCGCTTAAGTCATCGTACCGTGCCATTGTTGTGCCTTCGCCCACAGGGCTTCACTGGTGACGATGTTATGGATTGCCGGTGGACAGAAACAAGCTACTGCTGTGCCTCGCTTACGCCTATCAGATGACACTGCTGACAGAAATTCAAGTGTTCTTCCCTGATCGCTTCATGTTAACTTCCCGGCTCTCGCAAAAGTGCACGTAATTTCTAGTGGCGACATATGCTACTGACGCCATGATTCAAGTGCTTGCATACGACGCCGAGCATTTCTTACAATGAGGGTGTACTCATGTGCTTAATATAAATCTTCTGCGCTCTTTTCGGCACGCTCACAACTTAACGCTGAGTAAAAAAACAAAGAAAATGCAAGGAGAGAGACTTTGTGTTGTGTCTAGTCTTTCGGCACGCAGCTTAAATGCTTGCAGCGGTTCACCATCCGCTTTCACAGCGTCGTCACGGCAAGCCCTCCACAATCATAAAACCATCATAGGCGCGCTAGAGTGAAAGATGTTTTCCTTGTTTGTGCGTGTTTTAAGCATGTGTGTACATCATTGTGTCCGGACAATTACGGGTCACTATACAGATCACGGTCACAATGTTTCGAAATAATAAAATGCTTATATATTTTCCTTTTATTTTTATAATGGTGCGTTGTATAGGCTGACCGCACGAGTCGCGAGGCCAGCCCGTAGCACTCGTGCCATAAATGCCAACTTTTTACCACAGTTTCTTTGCAGTACTATGCCGGTTTGGAAACCTGCTCAGCATTCTGGAGCTGCGTTTTGAAACGGCTGCTTTTACGCTTAATTCTTTTTCCTGAACCATCGCAAATTCTCAGCCAGAAATTTCATATCAATTCCGGCGACTGATTTCGTCGCTATCATTTAAAGATGTCGCCTATACGAAATTTCGTAGATTTTCGAGAATCGTTTCTGGGTAAATCGCGTCGGTGCTACGGCCATAACGAGCGCAGGAGAATGTAAAAATACACCAGCTGATTACAACCAGCATGCGCTACTTAAGCGAGAGTTTTGAATATCGGCGTTTTTTTTTTTGCACATGTATGCTGGGTTGTTCCAGGTAAGCAAACTGGTCGTTTATCAACCATACGTATACCAATTCTAGCACCGTAGCCCACCTTGATCAATAATTCTCTCCTCGTCGACCTCATCATTATCATATGCCTGACTGCGCCCACTGCAGGGCAAAGGCCACGCCTATGTCTTTCCAAGTGACTCCGTGACCGTGTCCTGTGCCAACTGCAGCCACCGTATCCTCGCAAACTTCTTAATCTCGGCCCCTTGCATGCTACGCTTGCCTTCTTTAGGAATCCACTCCGTTACCATTAAGAGCCATCGGTTATCTTGCATTTAAATAAAATGGCCTGCCCAAGCCCATTTCGCCGACCTACCGGAGCATGAAATTATTAATATTATACTGCTCGCCTTGTCCTGGCACAATTAAATTTCACTAAGACAGACTGCCTAGCGTAGCACGTGGATTCGCGTCTCAATAAAGGCCGTGCGCGGTCTTAAACAGTCTATAGAATAAAATCAAAGAAGCTAGCACCATGCTGTAGATTGTGAGTATACACGTAGACTACTGCATCCACGATAGCGTTCACACACACGTCTGTCGCACACATTTATCCGTGCACCTCCACAGAACTTCCGAAAACTTCTTCAATGTAGAAGCTGACGGACCAGGAATGACGAATCTTGGTCTGAGAGCAAAAATCTGTTCTGGACACATCAGAAAATATCGTACAGCTCCGCCAGCAATTCGGCATGAGGGACGTGGACAGCTTCAAGACAGACTGGAGGACAGAAATTGCCCTTTGGTGCTCCTTGATGAGTTATTCGCTGCTTTTCTAGTTATTGCGTTATTTTGTCCGTTCGCGTCCACTATGTTGGAAGATATGCGTTACAATAATCATCTTTGTCATTCTCAAAAGTAAAGCGGTGCCTAGGTTTCGTTGCCTTCTGGACTAACTCATCTAACACGGCAGGAAAGCAGTCTAGGCAAGGTGTCGTGATAAGGAAATGATCGACTCTTCTGCTGCGGAGTAAAAAATGCACCTTCATCTGTGAACTACCTCGATAACTCATGATCACACCTTTGGGTGTACTCGTGGGAGGACTTCATCGACTGTATCTTGAGGAGCAATCAGCGTCTCGGACATGTTTAACGACAACCGCTTCCTCTGCGCCTCAATATGTTGCTACATGTGTTACAGATTGAATTATGTTTTCTGACGTAACTAGGGCATTGACCCCACTGAGGCAAACACTTGCTGCCCGCTCCTCTTAGCCCGCATCCGACGTTGACGCGTGCGCTCTACCCGCACAAAGTTAAACATGTCAGAGAGACGTCTACCATCCCAGGCCGCACGAAGGCTGTAGTTGTAACCCCTATCTCCGAAACCTCAGCTGTGTAATTTTTTAGTTTACAACTACAAGCATGTATGCCTCTATTTAGACCCAAATCTATCCTTTTATTGTGCGTCTAAACAGTATCTCCGAATTTTACAGCCTATTTAAAGAGAACTTGCTGTTCGGCCAATTGCTCTTGGTTTATTCTTGATTTTAAAGATCCCCCTCTCCATTACAAAAGAAAGGAAAGGACGGGACGCGAAGAAAAACGACAGGACGAAGCATTTCATTCTGTCGTCTGTTTTGTTTAACCTCTTCAAAATAAAAAAAAAATCTGCAACCTGTAGCTGCTCGATAACTTCAACAAAAGGACCCCGGAATTGTAAGATATGTCGTGAGATATTTACTGCCCGAATTAACAAAACCATTATTTCATGCGATCCATCCGCAGTCGGTAAACCAATGAAAGCCAGACATAATGTCATAGTTATAGCAATACAGCAGTCAAGGAACCGGCCGTTTAAGGCCGGTTCTCAAGTGTCAATAGCTCCTAGCATTCGATCTTCACTTAGCTTATTCTAGCTCTGAGCCCCGCAACATTGAAAGGTAGATGTGAAAGAGAAAATAGCAGTTCATGATCCACCTAACCTAAGGCTATGTTCACGGTGTTCTTTGTGACTAGCGCTACTTGTGCAACTGTCGTGGGGCGCTTTAGCGCTAGGGTGTTCTACGGTTCAGGACGACGTCGCAGGTTCAATCCCTTGCCGCGATGGTTGGGGCGGGGGGGGGGGGGGGGGGGAGGTCGAAATCGGTAAACGTTTTATAGTAAGGGTTCGTCATATATAATGGACTTAGACTACAAACAAAAGTTACTTTTTAACCCGACGTTAAAGAGCAAACCCATTTTTTTTTGCAAGAAAATTGGCAACCGCCTGCTGGTATAGTGCAGCTTTAAAGAAGAAGAGGCGAGGTTCTTGTAGACAGAGGAGAAAAAGGTACTGCGGGTGGCAGAAAATGATCGAAAGCGCTCAACTTAGGGTCGTCCCGCTCCGGCATGGAAATGCAAGTAATATAGAAATATTGCTCACTAATTTCTCTAAAAATGATGCCAGCATGTGAGTTAGCCAACGTTAGAGCTTATTTGAGCACCAAAATGTGTTGCGTTAATGAAAACAGAAAAGGCCCCATAGGTTATGATTGCATTGGGACCTGCTGTTAACTGCTAATGTGAAAAAATAAAATGTAAGTTATAAGAACATCGATTATAATGCGTGACTAGTTAATTTGTTCTGCAAGTAATATTTATAGAAAACTTAGTTATATACACAAACAGCTAGCGATGTCAGAAAGGAATTATACGATATACAACCATAAAAAGAAATTGGAGTGGACACTTAAGCTCCGCATTAAGGGTATGACTCGAAAGCGTAATGAGTTAATGCACATATATGCGAAATAGGTCATTCGCTACTTTAATAGATCCCTGAGAGTCCTCCCACCAATCCTGACGCAGTGGTGCAGCGATTAAGCGATGCGCCACTGCCCTGCGATGGCAGGTGCTGCCATCAGTGGGCCTTGTGCGACGTAGGTTGCTTTTCCCCAGCGACCAATCAGTAATTTAACTGCCACCCGCCACGGTTGACAGTTTGCTCACAATCGTGTGGACAAGTTATGATGACGCCACAAGGTCACGTGACCTAGGTGGCCCCACCTACCTACCAGGTTGCTTCTGTGGGAATTTTTGGTGGATTTCTCGCTCACTGTAAACTACGCCGACGACGACGCTGGGTTGTCTCCGACACGAGCTCCCTAACGTTATCGTGTTAATAATGCAGACATTTGAGGCAAGCACTTAGACACACACACAAAAAAAATACTGCAACCACTCAATCACTACAAACATTACACACGGATTAACACGTTCACTGCGGCATCGATATGCGGAGCCCTAATCCCGGTGCGTCGGGGCCAACTTTACAGGTCACCTTTAATTTTCTTGGGTGCGTCGCGACAACGCACAGATACAATGAACTGGGAGCCCTGACAAGCCGAACTTATTGAAACCGCCAATAAATGGCAATAGCGACTTATAGCATGTGTGTTTTCGCAGGCTCTTTGAAAAAATCTGAATTCTCACGTGCCTTCATCAGTATTGGTTGCCGCACAGCAAGAATATGCAACGTGACTCACCTGTGACACCTGTGACGCAGTGAAGAGAAGGATAAGTACCGCAGCTGATGCAATCGTTTTAAATAGTTTCATTTAACACCTATAAACCCTCAAGTAATGCAGTTGTTAGTCTCTCTTTGAACATGTGCAACGATGACGATTGCGCACTTATATATCGCGTATATGACAGATAGGCGACGAACATGACGTAAGGACCAATCCGTCAAGAAGCATAGCAACACAGTAGTTTTCGCTCTCTTCTCTGAAAGAACCGCAAAAGCCGAAACAATGTATAGAACAAATGCGCCACATTTAAGTTACGCTTGCGTAAAAGCAGCCACGAATGGCGCGGTTATTGAAGGGTTTCCAGAAAGTCAATTTTTCAGCGGTTTTGAGAGATGATCTTTCTCAGAACCTGCTTTCTTTTTTTTTCACAAGGTTGAAAAGGGGGGGGGGGGGGGGCGTAGGGCGGGAAGGCGGTGATAGTAAGCGTGGTATGGTATTACTAAATTCAACTACAGACTTAAAAAGACGCCGGGTTCGCTCTGCACCAAGTTTTCTAGGTGTCACGTTTTTCCTACGTTAACAGATCGCGGCTGTTTAAAATAAATTTTACGAGAGTTCGTGCATTGTCACTGGCTTTTTCTATAAGGTGGTGCTATAGATGCGGGCCAATACAATATATGGAACGAATATCAGAAGAAAACCAACATTCGTCAAGAATATTGGCCAATCATACGAATAATAAAAACTAAAGATAATGCTAAAGCTGCATTTTCTTCCACATTTTTTAAGCGATGTTTATTGCCTCAGGGCATAAAAGGGTATGGAATGAGGGATGGCGAGGATGCTTAAATAAATGATAAAAAGTTCGCTGATTTATTCAAATCAAGGAGTTAACGATGATGTGGACCCTGTGTCCAAGCGGTATATGAATCCGGATTGTGCGGTGAAAGACCCGCTAGCTGCCGCTTCAGCTGACTCCTTGTAGCTTTTATTTTTGCTACCATCAAATTGACAAAGAGTGTCCTCCTAACACACATTGCCAGGAGTTGTGGACCGAAAAGCTTGGACTGGGCTAGGTTCGTAAATACTACGGAAGAACGGCGCTGGTTAAATTATGCGTAGTACTTGTCGTCAGAGCAGTCGCAACACAAACCGCAGACAAGTGTTGTTACTACGCGCAGGCCTTCTTTTTTCTCGCTCTGACAACCTCTAGAGGACGTAGTATGACGGAGCTGATTCTACGCAGTTCACATACAGCGTGCCGAGAGCACCCGGTTACCCCTAACTGCCTCTGTCGCAAAACACACTCCACACAGAGGCGATGCTCACAAGCAGCGGGACCACTTCGCAGCGTGACACTTGGCAGCTGGGTTAAGCAGGGACACAAGTCCTTCGGAAGTGCGCAGTACGTATATGCAGCGATTAAACAGAAAAAGAAAGCCGGACAGCAGCGTTGCACGCAGTCTGGTGCGTCAACAGGACGGCGGAGTGCTTGCTCCACTGCGGCGCTGTTTGCATAATGTGTGTTATCAAAGCGAAGACAACTCCGGGTACAAAACTCGCGCGTTGGGAAACCGGTAACTTGAGCAGCTGCGGCGGGTTCGCGGAAATATCCGACAGCGGGGTCTGTATTTTGCTGCGCACATGACCGAATGTCAACTTGTTTTTTTGCCTGTCGTTTCAAACTAGGCATGCAACCACTATGTACAGGACGAAGTGACGCCGGGTTTCACGCGCCTTTTGGCTGTGTTTGCTCGGTTTCGAGCAGCAGACTTGCGAGAAAGTCGCATGACACAGCGGAACGACTCACGGCGATGGAGAGGGCTGTGTACAGTTAACCACTGTTGTATTTATTAACCTGACATCCGTCCCTTCTGTCGCAGTCCTTTTCTTCTTGAGGAGACATTGAGGAGACAGCCCCCGCAGTTTTTACCATAGTTGTCGTCGCCGGTTCTGCATTAGAAAATGCTTCATATGTTAGCCTAAACACGTAAAATCTTGGCCCCGCCAACAGCAGGTATACGAACGGTAAAATGTGCAGTGTATCAAGCGAACAGTTCAAAAAATTCGTTCAATTTTTGTACAGTCGCTAACTCTTGATTGTTCTTTTTAGTCCTTGAGTGAGACAAAAGTAGTTCTATAACGCTATAGTTTCGGTTTATAGTGGTACCTTTTAAACAAACTTGAGGGAATAAAAACAGTCTCCTAGTGGCGCACTGAAATCAACTATGCCGTAATGAAGCCGAGGCATGCATTACAGGACCGCTTACTCTCGCCGGTACATTAAACTAACGACTGTAGCTCTTGAGCACATGGTGCATTTTACTTTGCTGTATATGCTGCCCTAGCGTAGCCTTTGACATTGTACCAGATGATTAAAGTTATGCTTTCAGGTAGATAAATCAACGAATTGAAGTCAGCAAATAAAACGGTGCCAAGCTTCAGCAGATTTCCCGTATTTTTGTGTCCTAGAGTGTTGTGGTGCTTGTATCACTAAGAACTAATATCTTCCCACTGTTTTTCCTTGCATCGGTGGGCGATTTTCTCCTCAGTAGATGGCGTTGTTGTAGTAGGACATAAACCTAGTAGCATCTTCGATAAAGGACCCTGGAGCGCACAGGGCTGCTCTCCCGTGGGCCCCTGAGCACCGCACTGGTTTAGGAACAACTCCGGTGCAAGCTTATCGAAGATGCCATAAAACTCTCACGCTCCCCTGCTGGCCAGTGAGACTTCTAGCCAGAGGTCGCATAACATAACGATTCTTCGTATGATCTATCCTTTTGTCTACCTGGCACTGTTGAGCCCCGCCTTTCATATCGGAGACAATGAATGGCGTTGCTTGCTAACAAACCGAACTGTAGTCACCAGCGCTACCTACAATGGCAGTGCAATAAAAAAAATGAATCGGAAAAAGAATCGGTACGATATGCGGTCCAATATGGCTCGACTAGCGGGCGATCTCGCTAATGTGCCCATTGTTTTCGCACGACACCAATGGTGAACGAGGAGAAATAAAATTAAAATTGGATTTCGGTAAAAGGAAATGGCGCAGTATCTGTCTCACATCTCGGCGAGCACCTGAACTGCTCTGTAAGGGAAGTGATAAAGGTTTGGTTTATGGTTTATGAGGGTTTAACGTCCCAAAGCGACTCAGGCTATGAGGGACGCCGTAGCGAAGGGCTCCGGAAATTTCGACCACCTGGGGTTCTTTAACGTGCACTGACATCGCACAGTACACGGGCCTCTAGAATTTCGCCTTCATCGAAATTCGACCGCCGCGGCCGGGATCGAACCCGCGTCTTTCGGGCCAGCAGCCGAGCGCCGTAACCACTCAGCCACCGCGCCGGCTGGAAGGGATAAAGGAGAGACTGACAGAAGAAAGAGGTGCCGTAGTGGAATGCTCCGGAATAATTTCGACCACTTGCGGATCTTTAACGTGCACTGACATCGCACAGCACACGGGCGCCTTTGGTGTTTCGCCTCCATCGAAACACGGCCGCCGCGGTTGGGTTTGAACCCGGATACTGCGGCTCAGTAGCCGAGCGCCCTAACCACTGAGCCACCATGGCGAGTACGAGCAGAAGGAAGAATCGTGAAATGAACCGTAGTGAAATATGCCCCCGCGGCCGTACTTCACAACGGTTTCCTTTTTGGTTAACTGTTTTTTTTCTCATTCGTTATTAGTAGCAGGCAGTCCGTGACGGCCCGGTTGGTGGTCTGCAAACATCAGTTGCCAGTTCCTCAATATCAATGGCGGGGCCGAGCCAAGAAAGAACCGGTAGAAGTATCGCTGCAAACTACAACCACTGGATAGTACAGCTAACACGCCAGCACGTCTCATCGGCCAACGCATCAACGCGGGGCTTTTCGGCTACGGTACACATTTAATCTCGGTTACTCAAGAGGTGAATACAAAACATGATCAATGCGTTAGACCAGGACGATGGGTCTAAAAATAAACATGCAGAAAACCAAAGTAATGTTCAACAGTCTCGGAAGGAAACAGGAGTTTAAAATTTGTAGCGTGTTGCTGTAAGTTTTCAGGGAATGCGTCTGTTTAGGGCAGGTAGTAACCGCTGATCTGAATCACGAGAACGAATTAGCTAGAAGAATAAGAATGGGGTACAGCGTATTTGGCCGGTTCTCTCAGATCGTGAATGGCGGCTTACCAATACCCTTCAAGAGAAAAATATTCAACAGCTGTATCTGACCACATATGGGGCAGAAACGTGGAGGATAACGAAAGGGGTTCACCTTAAGGACAACGCAGCGAGGAATGAAAAGGAAAATGATAGGTGTAACGTTTGGAGACAGGAAGACGGCAGAGTGGGTCAGAGTCGGGACTTCTCGACAGGACAGATGCAGGATGTCATTTCGAATCCCACTGTTAAGCTTTATTTCTGAGTGGGTCCTACCAAAGATTGGACCTGCGTGACAAGCCGAGCAGACTGCTGAGTTCGACAACCTTTGGCCTACGACAGAAATTCCGCGCGCCAGCTCCTGCAGCGGGAAGACGATCGAGTCGAGAAAAATGCGGCAGCGGGCAGCGAACTCCTGACACATCACGTCTACGGCGGCAAGGTTTTCCCTTGACTGACGGGACAAGAGGATGAATACTCCCCCTTTTCGAAGTCGTTTGAACGACTGACCGAGCCGAGTTAACCGCAACTGGGGCAATGGACGACTAAAGAGGCGTGCAGTGCTGTAGTGAGTAGGTTTAGAGCCATGCGGGAACTTTTTTCCGAGAATGTCTCCAAACATCCTTTCCTCTTCCCAGCTCACGGTCCACCTGCACTACGATAATCATCGTTTTAGTAGTGACGATGCATTCTTCTCGTCGACCACAGCTACCGTGCAGCCATCGAAACGAAACCTGGCACTCCTACGGTAGCGTCACCCTCCACCACAAGAGCTCCGAGATGGTGTGCTGGTGACGCGCCGTTTCGCTGTGGGTGGCTCTTAAGATTCCTAGAGACCATGCACACTATTTTAAGAGCCAGAGACACTGTTTCGATGTGCTTCTCACTTTAGTATGCTATTTAGCATTTTTTTTATGGCCGGGAACGATCGGTTCCTTGCGTCCAGTCACCCTCACTCCCACCCCCTTCCAGAGGATAAAACAGCAAAATTGCTGCCCGCATCTGCAACCTCCTTCATGATGTGCCGAGAGCCGGACAGATATACCAGAGGTTTCGGAGCTCTTTCCTCCTCGGACAACGCGCTTACAGACGGCAAAGGGTGGGCACAGTGACACCACCCTCGTACGTACGCGTTTGAATACGCGTGACCGCAGTTGTCGCAGTCGTCGCTGGAGGCGGTCACAGCCGTGACCGTGAATAATAATAATAATAATAATTGGTTTTGGGGGAAAGGAAATGGCGCAGTATCTGTCTCATATATCGTTGGACACCTGAACCGCGCCGTAAGGGAAGGGATAAAGGAGGGAGTGAAAGAAGAAAGGAAGAGAGAGGTGCCGTAGTGGAGGGCTCCGGAATAATTTCGACCACCTGGGGATCTTTAACGTGCACTGACATCGCACAGCACACGGGCGCCTTAGCGTTTTTCCTCCATAAAAACGCAGCCGCCGCGGTCGGGTTCGAACCCGGGAACTCCGGATCAGTAGTCGAGCGCCCTAACCACTGAGCCACCGCGGCGGGGCAACCGTGAATCTGCGATTACGGTATCGGAAAGCAACAGACGCCACGTGTCGCAGACGGCATAAACCCTAGAGAGCTTCGTGACCTCCAAGTATGCAGCCAGCCGCCCTCTCAGGAGGCGATGACATTGCCAAATATCCTGGCACTGACGAACCCCCGGCATCCTGCTCTAATTGGTCGAGGTATTACACAGAACACCGCGTAGACGCCGGCGCACCGATAAAGTGGGGCACCCACGGCTTGCGCTGCAAAAAAAAGGATGTGCACGTGTGCGGGAGTGCTGCCCCAAGAACCTCGAGGCGGCTCGTCCGGCCCCGTGGAACCGCGATAAGAACAGCACGCGTTGGGCTTCTTCTCCTTGTTTTTTTCTTCTTCTCTCTCTCTTGTTTCTCACTGACGTTCGCGCCGTGGTTGTTGTGTGCCGCTAACGGCTGTGCGTGAGGCGCTATCAAAGCGGCGGCTGCTGTCGTTGCAAAGCGCAGAAAACAAATGACGAATTTCCGCCGAGAGCGCTTTTGCGCGGAGCGATAGGCCGGGGTTTTATTCGTTTTGCGCGCTGACACGAGATGGTTAACGACATCCTGGTGGGCGGAGTGCGGAGCGGATCTTTCGAAACAACTCTGATTTGCAGGATTTCATCCGGCTCAGCTTTGAGAACTCAGATATGCCACGGCGACGCAGGCATTCGTCAATCACGGTCGAAGTCAGAGCTTTGCAAGATTTGAGATGGTACACATTCGGTAGTAGAGGCTCCTGAAAATAGGTAACAATAATAATGTCTCGCCTGCACCACTGTTGCCCAACGGGAAGTAAGAGTCTACTGTTCGGTCACAAAGTCTTCACAATAAAACAATCTCTTACAGATCACTAATACGACCTTCCGGCGCCTTTGATTCCTCGCAATTCATTTCATTTGTTTCCAGTAAATAAATGCGCTAAAAATGTAACTAGCGAACACTACAAAATTTGTCAGTTGCTGGTTATTAGATTCAGCACCGGCAGCTGGAACGCCTCTACCGCTCCTTATTTGCGCCCGGTGTACCATACATAATTAACATACACGTGCTTTTAAATCCTCTCCGAGTAATGGAATGCAGCGATCACTTAGAATAATAATAATAATATTGCCACAGTACCAATGAATCCAGTGGCGCCATACTGCGGCCGAACTGTTTTAGATAGGACTTGCCGTGCCTTGCGCACTCTAGGGGCTAGAGGTTTTTATCTTCTTCCTCGCTCGAGCTCCTCGCTGTCTTGCACACCCAGCACGTTTAATTAAACCTGGTTTGAGTGCTTAGTTTAATAATTAAAGTAATGATAAGCCGTTGTGGGCCGAACAAGCCAGAATGCGTGTATCCTGCTGAGTATGTCATTTGCCTAGTCTGTACTAAGCATACCCATATGCGACTGCTCCAAGTGCATATGTAAAGGACTGTTACTTTAATTAAGGAACTAGAAGCAGGTGAGCAATTTGGGGCGAGCCGTTACGTCAAACGCACACAAATATCCGCAGAACACATAGGACATAACCACATCATTCAACTAGCATGCCCTCATATGTGAGCTGCCGAATATGAGACGGGGCAGTTAAGGTAGGCAGCCTACAATAGGCCCGAAGTGGGGCCAATTGCAGGGAAATATGTGGACTACCTACATAGGCTATGCTTTGAATACACTAAGAAACTATGGACAGGCCGTCCATATCGGCCCGATATGTGGCCCAGACACGGACTACTTTCACTGCCGACATTGGCTGGTTTGGGAGCCCATGTAAGCTGCCTACTAAGAGCTATTTGATCATACCAGTTATAAAACTCCCCACTCGCCCCCCGTACTAACAACCGGCGGTCTGACTGTACCAAAAATTGGGAGGTTAGCAATCTGTCACGTCACTCGCGGCGTTCAGACGAACTGATCAAAGCTGCTCAAAACGCGAACCTTGTAGAGAAATAAAAATTGCAGCGATCCACCGAAAGCTGGGAACCTGCCAGCTCATAGACGGCGTGACAGTTAGCAAACCTCAGCGAAGTGGCCGCTTAGACTAGCCAGGCTTTGGAGCGGAGTTTTCCTTTATTTTTGATAAAATCTACCAAACCATATACCGAACCATACGTCCTTGGTGAGGAGAGAGAACAACACTATACCACACAACATGGGGCTGTCAGAAAATCACAGCAGTCTCAAAAATACAGAATTCCACACCGGAGCAGTGAATTGCCGTGCAGTCCAGCGAAGACCTGGACAACAAATGCCAGTTGGTCAACGGGGCATGCGCTGCAGGCGTGGACGCTGGATCCCTGATCCAAGGTGCCCGCCCGCTGGACTCGTCGTCGAATGATAAAAGTTTTTGCTCCCTCCCTCCCTCCCTCCCTCCCTCCCTGACTCACTCACTCACTCACTCATTCATCTGGTATGGTCAAAGAGCGCTGACGTACACCTGCCCAATATAAGACAGATAAGAAGCCCATGAGGCTGCCAACATTCGGCTGATGCAAGCCCAAGTTATAAGCCAAAGTCGACCTCACATGGGCAGTCTAAATTATTTTATAATAGCATCGATAGGAAAGCCCGATCGGTTAACCACACTGGGCCTACAACTGTCAGCCATGTAAAATTTTTCGGGCCCGTATGGGTTACCTACATCAGATAGACAACGGCCCACACCCAGAGCTTGTTTTGTGCCACATGGGCTGCTGTCAAGAGCGCCACAAAACTATTTTTCCTTGAATACTCGGGGCATTTGGAAACCGACGAGTGAATTACATTAGTTTTCTGGAACTGTAAGTGAAAAAAAAATAGTTTGCAGCGTTGGAATTCTCGGTATTCGAGACTTACAACTTACTTAGCCCTCCTTATAAACTTTAGGCTCAAAGTTCGCTTCCTCTTTACTCCGGGTTCACCAACCCAATCCGATGACTCAATAGCTAATACGTCTGGCTGATGATCTCAAGGTCCAGGTTCAATCCCGGCCTATGCGCATGTATACGGGTAGAGGCGAAGTACAATAGACGTCTGCATGTTACTATCGCTTAGGCTTAATTCCCTTGATCTGATATTCTTATCGGGCGTTCTTCTTTCGTAGATGTGAGCACAGTGTTTCAGCAAACTAAAAACCGTATACGCGGGTTGTATTCCTGCTGTGCCAGTACAATGCTGCACACACTTGTCCAGAGAGCGGTTCGTGAGTTTTCTTTTTCGTATAATTGCAGCTGCCTGGTTGGCTCAATAAAGATTTTTTAAGCATTACGAGTAAGCCACGATATATACGAAGCTGCATGCTCGATAGGATACTCTTTCAAGCCATCGGCTTCTCGCTAACTACATCAGCGAACATCTAAGTGCTTCATTTCGCGCGATCTATACAAATATTGGGAGGACGGCACGTAGCAGTGCACCTAACGGTATAGTGTTAACTGTAGATGCTTGCGCCTCTTTTTTTTTCGTCCTGGACGCACAGACACGGACGGAAGTAAATAAGCACGGTCAAGTCCTGCATACCGCAGAAGAAATCAAGAAAGAGCGCGTGTCCTTCTGAAACCTCTCAATGTTGCCTTACCCGCATGCATGTAGTACAATGCCTCTATATTTCTACTAGGCAGCGTGTGTTTTTTCCCCCAGGTTGTCCTTGAGCCGCTGTGTCTTCTGTATTGATGTTTTACGATAATGCTTTATGTTGGTAGAATAGTTGCAACGTGAACTTGTATGTCTGCTTGTTGTTATTGACCAATGTATTTTCTCTCGGCTGCTCCCCCCCCCCCCACTTATGTAATGCCCTAACCCAAGGGTCTTTAAGGGTAAACAAATAAAATGATGATGATGATGATAATAATAATAATAAAGCACTTGCCCGCGCTTGTGTTGGTTCCAAGATACAACCAGACCGGAAGCTTAATATTAAAATAAACGCAGACCTACGTGAGACGTGTGTTCAGGCGAAGCAGTTAATGCTTTTTAGAAGCGTCAGTGGTCGTGAACATACGCAGCAGGTTATTTGTCCGTATTTTCTTATCAAATAATTACTACTAGGAATAAAAACGTCAGCGCGCCTCTGCGTTCAGAAAACTGCAGCTCGTGCCGATCAAAAGCTCTCACGAAAGCCCGAGACACTTGCGAGAACACGTGCGCTCTATTTGTTGTTGTTGTTCTTGCAGCGTCAATATCGAATTTCAGGGGACAGGAAACGTGGTAATGGGGAGAAACGTGTCCAGTCCAGTAACCTAGAGCTGGCTCTCTTATAGCCAGACGATTTCTCCGCAGCTGCTTATAGGTCCGGAGAAAGGCTTACATATAGTTTTTTTTCACGACTGAATCTAATAAACGCGCGCGTGCCCCAGCATGCTCGCAACGACTTGACTTGAGCGGCAGGCTGCGAGGCATCAGGAGCGGCGGTTGCACGCCCGGCTATTGCGAGCTGGCACGAGCGCGGCGCAGACGAGGCTACAGCTGTTCGTATGCCTGGCCCCTCCTCCGATCCAAGGGGTACGGCAGACGCCACAGCCTTTTGCCTGCACGCGCGCTCGCGGTCTGCAAGCAGCTGCCGGCGCCGAAACTACTCAGCTTCCGAGAAGGAGAGCAGTTTTTCCCGTGGTCCTCCCGTCGCTGCTAGCGCCCAGCCAGGAGTCAAACGTGCGTGCCGTGTTGCAACGAAAATTCTGCATACAGCTACGGTACTCTGCATACGTCAAGGCGTGTGCGCATCGTAAAGTGTGCTTCATCAACTGTCGTAGTGACGCCCAAGCGTTTCGGCGCGGAAGGATATTTCTGGCCTTGCCGTATTTGGACCGAGCTAGATCAGCGTGGCCCATCAACGCGTTGCTTCGCGCGAGAAGCAACTGTCACCGACGGTTTGTTAAGTGCTCTGGCAACAACTGACCGTTGAACGAGCGAAGCGCGTTGGAGTGAACGACAGATGTGTCCCTGGTAAGTTCGAGAAAGAATACTTACTGTACGTTGTGGTTACATTGTTACTGTTTAGTGCCACAGAGCTTCTTTCTGAAAGATACATTGCCAATAATTCCTTTTAGCGCCAGTGGATATCGTATTTTGGAATTATTTTTCTTTGTAGCCTTCCATGTATTTACACTATTATATAGCATGAAAAAAAAAATGAACTTCGAGTAGGCCTACCGAAAGCATCTTGTTGCACAAAAGTCCTTAGATAGCATCAGCGAATCCTGTCACGTGCTTCTTCGCGGATGTTTTCCGTGGAAATTTATCTGTCACTTTTCTTAAGGTTGCGCGCACGTGAAAGAAATGCGTTGTCGTGTAATCAGTGTATGGCCAGTGGTGACGTCTTCCACTTGTTACTGGAGCACCGTACCACGAAAAGAGGCAAGACAGAATCCACTTGAAAGGAAAGCCGAGGAAGTCTTCGCGTTGTTACAACGCCCACGATGCTATCAAAGACGTTTGGAGTATTTCTATCCGGCGCAATTGAACACGAGTGTAAGAAGGTGAAATACTTTTTCGTACATACTGCAGCCCCGCAAGGCTATAACAGGAGAGGGGATACAAAATTCATATAAAACGCGTGCATTCATTCATTCATTCATTCATTCATTCATTCATTCATTCATTCATTCATTCAGCCACGTGCGCACGCACGCACACGCACGCACGCACATACACACACGCACACACACGCGCACACGCGCACGCACACACGCACACGCACGCAGGCACGCACACAACAGTAAGTACAAAAATACGATCGAAATGCGCAATGCACAGGCGTCACCGCCTGTCGATGGCATCCAAAAATTGTTGAAATGGAAGCGAACGAATAGCGCCGTGCAAGGAGTTTGAGTGTCGATAACTCGTGAGGAAAAGAAAACTGTATATGTGCCAATGCATACGTAAATAGAAAGCTATTCTATGGTGGTGCCTTAATTGTTGGTAATGGTTTAGAAAAGCCAACATCAGTGTTCAGTGTCATAAGGCTTGGCGAGTTAATCACCGTTGATATGTACTTGAGCATTTCGGTTTAGTGTGTGTTGAAAGCGTGGTTAGAGATAATGTTCGAAGGCTAGACGAGTGCGAGAAATCTAAGTCGTAACAAAGGCAGACGAAATGAATTGCTTTCTTCTGGACAGAATTAGTATTCTTCATGCGTGGTTGCTTAAAGGAATTCTACTCAATGGAACTAAAACATACTCTACGCAAAAATCCGTACGAGGTATTTATATACCGTTACTATATTTAAAGCGGAACCATCTAAAGAATTAGAAGAGAATTTACTAAAAGACATGGAAACCATTTCTCTGAAGTTAATTTCCATTTGCCACATGTCGCACCGTGGGCAGAAGCTTGCAAGAGAGTCACTAAAAAGTTATGATGCGGAGCAGAGGTGATGGTATGGATAGAGCACGCAATCATCAGCCTATAAGTGAATTTTCGAATACGTTAGATGGCAGCTGAGTAATGTACAGCAAGAATAGGAGTGTTCCTAGAAGAGAGTCTCGCGGAACACCTGACTACACATGCGCTGTATAAGAAATGGTCGAGTTGAAGCATACCTGCTGTGATTGAAAAGAAAGGAAACTTACAGTCCCGTTAAAAATAGATAATTTTATATGGCGTCGTGCTTTTGTCAGAATTGAGGATGAGGAACTGTATCAAATGCCTTGGATAAGTCTTCGAATATGGCGTCAATCTGCTTACCAAGATGGAGAGAATGATGGACGCCATGAGTGATTTCAATAGATTGCGAAATGGTGCAGAAGGCACGACAAAAACTACGCTGAAATTCACTCCGCATGTTAGTTTCAAGAAACTCCTTGATATGTTTGTAGATGATGTGTTCAAGAAGCTTACGAGAATGAGGATAATAGAGATATTTGCCTTTCTTTTGTAAATAATTGTGTGTTTCCAGAGATGTGTAAAGAAACAACTTTCGCCAGCTTTCATCACATCGGAACGGTGACGCTTGATAACGATTCTTTACATATGATAATAAGATAACTGCTAGCCTTTCTTTCATGCTTATAACAATTATAATGTGCCACTGAGTGCGTTGACCGCGAGAACAAAATATATCGCTACACAGGCGCGGGTAATTTCGCGCTCTGCACAGTTGGTGCAAGATGTGCATTTTTTCGGGAGGCATATTCAGAGAAAAGGCAGAAAGGCTGTCAGAGCTTGCAGCGTATGTTATTCAATGTTAAAGGGGATATTAGTCATTACTGTTCGTATTACTCATAATCAAATAATTCAAATAATAGGAAAACAGTGCGTTCATTGAGGTTAGTCACAAATCTGGGTCACGCTGTCACCGCTATTGTTCGGTACAGCACAATCAAAGAGAGTAAAGTGAAGCTCTTACTTTTAAAGCATGCCAGTTGTAAGGGATTCTTATAAAGTAAGCGATCATTCAATGTGACATTTCCCAGCAGCAGCGTATACGTACAAAACCATTATCTAGTGAAAGAAAAATGCTGCGAAGGCAAGCCTCTAGTTCGATGCATGAACCGGGATGAAAGAAAAAAAAAAACGTTTGAGATCACTGTGGCTCCCCGCATTGGAGGAATTCGAAAACATTGTCGCCTCCTCGACACTTGTCGCCCCCCTTTGCCCCTCTTTGAGTCCAATGACGTTTGCTTCTAATTAATCAACTAATTAATCTATGTCAATCAAACTTTTTGTTCGATTAATTATCACTCACCAAACACATTTCAATCCATTTGAAACTTTATTTTCACTTTGCCTATCTTTCCACTATATTGCCCTCCACGGCTGTTTTCTCGTCCACTCACCATATCGACATCCGCGCTTTTTCGACGTTTTCTTACATTATTGCCTCTAATTAATTAACTAATCATCCTATTGACATCAAAATTTTTGAGCATCATCCTCACAAACTTTTCTATCGATCATACCATTCGTTCGATGTTATCTCTTCTAAAAACGTCCTAATCGCTGCGGACACGTTTTGGTGATACGCTCTGGTAACAAGGCCCCGTCGACATAGCCTATAAGTGCTTTCGCATTAAGAGGAGTTTATACCGTATTAACAGGAATTTAAGCAACCATTTTTCTTTTAAAACGGGGTGAGCCTCTAGCTATAGAGGCAGTCTTAGTCAGAGCGGGCTTACATTTTGTAGTTCTTTTCTTTTTTTAACGCGATAGCATTAGGAGGACCATGAAGGCGAAAACTGTTCGGCGGCGGCGGCGTAGGCGTCTCTGTGAAGAGTGAACCTGCTAAATGGAGTTTAAGTTGTATTTGCCTCTCTCCACCTGCCCCCTGTCAACCACCCACTCTCTCCCCCTGCCTCTGTCTACTTCTAGGAGAGAGGAGGGAAACACAGGATGAAGAATGGCTTAGGAAAAACTAAAATGACTAAGAAGAAAATGACATCTAAGAAGAAAATGACAACAGCAGGCTGACGTGCAAAATACCGAGCGTTTCACCTTTCTTGTTCTGGAATTTATAAAAATAGGCTTTTTGAGTTAGAAGACCACTTTTCTCGGCATCCCATTCTCAGTGATGTAGCGCATCAGGATACAGCTAAGACGTGCTAATTAGTAAGGCGGTTAACTAATACTGAATAGTTAACTTTTCAACCATTACTATCAAGTCCAGCTTTCTCGGACAAAAATTTTGAAAATTGAAAAATTGCAAGGCACTGTTATGAAAATATGAAGATAATGGTCCATTATTCTGGTATGTAGCAAAATCTTTGCAAAGTGTTTCCAGCGATCGCGTCGAACAGTTAAGGCTGCCATAAACCAATGACGAACGCTTTTGACGCTAGCAAAAATGTGAATAGGAAAAAAAATGTAAGACGGCCGTTGGTTGATCTGCGGATATATTGATTGTTGTAATGAAATATTACATTCTGCGAAAAAAAAATGCGTTCATAAACAGTTTCCCGCTCAAAAATGATTTTGTCCGAAATTGCTGCGTACGGTCCTGCTTATTTATTAAGAGGCGTGTAGCCCACTGTAAGTATTATATTTACATATATGTTGGCGATTTCGATGAGTTGCGTGCACTGGAAAAGTTGCTTTGCCTGCAAGCTTCTAGAAAGCACGAGTATTTTGGCGCGATGTAGGCAGAGTGGGTTGAGCCACAGCGCCGAGGGTAACTGCGTTTTCGAAGCTCTAAAAACTGATATGGATATTACTAACAGTGGGCTACACGCATCTCAATAATAAGGAGACTGGCAGTAATAGTTAAAAAGTTAACTTCTCAATATTAGTTAACCAGCCTACTAGATAGCACGTCTTAGCTGTATTTTGGTGCACTACACCGCTGACAGAGCTATGCCGAAGAAGGCGCTCTTATAACTCAAAAAGCCTATTTTTATATATTGCAGAACATCTAAGTGAAACACCCGGTATACTGCCGCCCGAACAGCTGTGTGTGCAAAACTGAGGATTCCGGGAGGTAATCCTTCTCGCATTGCTGGGGAAGACAACACGGGTCTCACAATCCCCCCAGTGTCTGTGTGTGAAAGATGCACCTGCCAGTGCAGCGGCGCATCGCTTATCCGCTGCGCCACTGCGCCTTTGGTGGTACGAGGACTCGCCACGATCTATCAATGTGATACATTTTGTGTAGTAGGCATCCAAATAGATTCAGAATTGGAATATACTGAGCAGTGAAAGAAGAATGCTAGCGCATTTCCTCCGCATCAAACCAGTTGATCCCTCCTAAATTTTTTTCTTGAATATGGGTGACCAGAAAACGAGGGTGCTTAGCATCGGAGTGCTTAATTTTTCCTTCACATTGTGTCTCAAAAAGAATTCACTATTTCAAACCTTGGTCTTCGTTTTTGTTTAATGCTTGCTCTCTTCGCTTTGCCTCTCTCTGTGGTGCTTTAAGAACAGAATCACAAATTAATTCCGAGCGAGTCGTCTTGAACGAATTGTGTTTCTTCCTTTACAGAACTAAATACTCGCCGACCAAGCAATGACCTCTGGAATCGCAGTGTTCGCCTGTTGGACGTTGCTGGCGCAAGCGTCCAGTGCGGGCGATGTGACAGCGTCCACAAACCTGGCCCTGAGTCTCTTCCCGACTCTTTCGGCCGACACTTCCGACAACATGCTCTTCTCGCCCTTCGGCATCTCCGTGCTGCTAACTCTCCTTTCGGCCGGCACCAGGGGGGACAGCCTCAAAGAGATTGAAAGCGGTTTCGGCTCCGACGTGGCCACCATTCGACGAGAGCTCCAAGCGTCGTTCAAGGAACTGTGTGAATCTACGCCCTGCCTCAACTCGCCAATGGCACTCGCCAACCTCCTCGTTGTCAAGAAAGGCTTGAAGTCCAAACTTCTACCTCAATTCACGGAGTTCATTAAAAGCGATGGAGCTTTTCGGACCTTAGTTGATGAGCTCGACGAAGGCCTGGTCGCTAGATCGAACGACTGGGTTCGATCGCAGACCAATGGGAAAATAAGCAAAGTTCTGGACAGCAATGCGGCGGAAGAGGACGCAAAGATGTTGCTGCTAAACGCCATCCACTTCAAGGGTGACTGGTGGGAGAGGTTCGAGAAGCGGCTCAGTTACAATGGAACGTTCAAAAACGCCGATGGTACCGACACGGACATGAAGTTCATGTTCAAAAGGAGACACTTTGAGTACGCCTTGGACCCCGCCCTGAAGACACACGTGATCTCGCTGCCTTATAAAGACGTCAACGCGAGATTCATCCTCTTGGTTCCACTGAAACGGGCCGGCGTCAAGACCCTAAGCAGTCTCTTAACTGCTTCGGAATGGGCGCGCGTGATGGGGACACTGAGAAATACTAGCGTAGCCCTGTCGATGCCCAAGTTCGTTGTGTCCAAGCAGTACAATCTGATCAAGCCTTTGGAGCAGCTCGGCGTCAAGAAGATTTTCAGCGAAGAAGCCGATCTCTCCGGCATGCTGGGCACCAAAGACCTTTTTGTATCTGCGATGGAACAAGTTTCCAAGCTGAAACTGGACGAAGAAGGTAGTGAGACAGACAGCGCCACGCTGATGAGGATCTCTGGAAAGGCGGCCGAAGAGGGCGAGTCTGTCAGTGCTGACCATCCGTTCATATTTGCTGTCACAGTGGGGAAACAAAACGACATCCTCTTCATGGGACAAGTCAACAAACTACCTCCGACGTGACGTCCGTCCTGGTGGTTACTTTAGAGGCACAATTATTTGCAGGTGTCGCTCACTGACGTCAGACTTCAAAAGCGGACCATTCCAAGCGTGAAACAGGTTATCGCTAGTATTGCGGCACCGTGAAGGGACTAAACGATCAACCCTTATATTTATTTTATGCTTGGTTCTTCGCGCGTGCTTCACTTACTCCAAGCTTTCCGCTGCTTCATAAATAGGAAATTTAAAGCCTACAGATGTCAGGCCTATGCAGTGGTAATACTCCCGGCATGACCGTCTTGTCGGTCCTTAGTAAAATGTGTTTAGGGGCCCAGCTTCGTTCCCACTTCGAGTTATCTAATTCGGCCTCGCGCTGCCATCTGCAGCCCTGGCTAGCTGATTTGATAGAGCGAATGCCCCGTGTAGACAGTGGTCCCTGGTCCGACCTCTGGTCAGGATGTCGTTTTCTTCAAGTACGAAGTTTCTGTGTAAGCTTCGCAGGTTTCTTCTGTAGCCGTATGGATACGCTTCAGTGGGTACCAATGAGTGATATTTACTCCCCTTATTATACAACACTTATAAAAACTTCCACCAGGTACCATGCGACTAATTTGTTAGTGTCGTTCCTTTGCAAAAGGCACGCTTTCTAGAGGATGCGAACAATGTCTGCGAGCGGATTTCTGGCGAGCTCAGAGCAGCGGTAGCAGGCTTGCGTACCACATTAAATAGGCGCACACAAAGCGAACAAGGAAGGGGAAAGCCTCAGCATGCTTGCCAACGTTTCGACATGAGGCCCTCTCTCTACCATGAGCATTATAGGCGGAGTTATTTTTATCCCGCTTCGCAAGTACCACGCCTTCTAATCTGTTTTCCCTGCCGAACTTGCGGGGTTGTTCATTTTTTGAGGCTAGGCCGTTATATGCTGTAGGATAAGAATGACCATTTGGCTAGGTCCAAGGAAGCGTGACCTTAAACTGCTGTCACTGTGAGTGATAATTTGTGAGAAGCAAGGCAGCTCTTAATCCGAAGTATTTTAATTGAGCATAGACGCCAAAAAACATTCCGATGCCGATATTTGGTAGGTACAGTCGCGAACAATTTGAGAGGGAACAAACTTTTTCACAAAATTGACAATTTTATGGTTATTTCTCCACTACATTTGATAACAACTCTTGGATGTTGTGTGCCAAGAATAAAACAAGTTATAAAACAAAAAACCTGTGGCTGGCACACATAGTTGTGGAGCAATGCTTGTTCTGTCTCCTATTGCTCACGACTGCACACATAAATAATCAAGCGCGTTTATAACCTGCAGCAGCCAGCATATTTCCTAGTAGAACAAAGAAAGAAAGATGATGTCAAACCTATAATATTGCGCGCCGAAACAACAACGCTGGTCCCATGCCAAGTGCTTCTACCTGGCCATTGACGTTTGTGAAAGATATGCTTCCTTTACCTCATGTTCTGTCTCTCTTAGAACTTACCGCTGCATCGAACAAACGTATAAATTTCCTTCACGCATCGGCAAATAAATATTGCATGCCTATTCATGACTGTTTCCGAATGCTTGCATCGTTTTTACTTCAGCATCGTACCACAACTGATGGCGTCGGATGCACGTACGCGGGCGTACCTCCGCGCGTGAGGACCTAGTGACACCTGGCGCAGACCGGATCAAGAAATGTACAATCAATATTTCCGTCTCACCAGCGGCGGCGTTAAAGAGAGGGCGCTAAGTATTGCAGCAGCGCCTATGACGCCAACGCAAAGAGCATCGCAGTCCAAAACGCGTTTCATTACGACAATATGAGAAAGCCTCTCTGCAATAGAATAGTACAGCCAAAGAAAAGAGCAGTTGACAACACTAACCTGGGTCCTGTATTACTCCACTGGAAAAAAAAATGTTTCAAGATGTCACAGTATTAGAGAAGTCATATGACTAAGT